>JAAGNO010017704.1:0-26768 GCA_033439905.1 Ceryle rudis
CATGGTGAAGAAATTCTTCCTAATGTCTAACCTGAATCGACCTCTCTCTAGTTTTAATCCATTCCCTCTAGTCCTATTACTGCCTGACAGCCTAAAAGGTCCCTCCCCAGCTTTCTTGTAGGCCCCCTTAAGATACTGGAAGGCCACAGTAAGGTCTCCTTGGAGCCTTCTCTTCCCCAGACTGAACAACCCCAACTCCCTCAGTCTGTCCTCATAGGAGAGATGCTCCAGCCCACTGATCATCCTTATGACCCTTCTCTGGACATGTTCCAGCACATCCATATCCCTCTTGCAATAGGGGTTCCAGAACTGGATGCAGTACTGCAGGTGAGGTCTCACGAGAGTGGAGTAGAGAGGGAGAATCACCTCCCTCGACCTGCTGGCCACGCTTCTCTTGATGCAGCCCAGGATATGGTTGGCCTTCTGGGCTGCAAGAGCACACTGATGGCTCCTGTTGAGTTTCTCATCCACCAGTACCCCCAAGTCATTTTCTTCAGGGCTGCTCTCGAGCCAGTCACTGCCCAGCCTATATTGGTGCTTGGGATTGCTCTGAGCCAGATGGAGGACCTTGCATTTGGCCTTGTTGAACTTCATGAGGTTGGCATGGGCCCACCTCTCCAGCCTGGTCAGACCATTAGGTCACACCCATACTCCATTCTCTCTCACCCTCTTTGTTAGAAATGGCGCTTGGACACCCTGGTCTTCCTGGGCCCCGTGTAGCACCTCCTGTGGGATAGGCTTTCAGGTCCGCCAGCGATCCTGCAGCAACCCCGCTCCACGGTACGGCGGCAGGGTCTGCGTTGGACAGAGCAGGGAAGAAAGGTAAGAGATGCCCACAACACCGCGTGTTCACTTCAGTGGTTATAATGTTGGCAGCTGGAAGTGGTTGCTCTTACGTGAATGCAGGTTAAGGCTGTTTGGCTGAAAGCTCAAAGTGGAAGGAATTCCAGAGCCTGAGTGGGATGAGGTTGCTTACTTGCATGACCACTTGCTTTCAATGAGTCTGTGAGCATTAGAGGCTTCAGAGCTGCCTCAATTCTCAGGCAGGACCTTTCAGACCTTCACAAGTATTGCTGTACCTCCAAAAGAGGATTGACCTCAATGAAAGGAAGAAGCTGTGTCTGCTGTTGGCAGTGTAGAGATTATAGGTACAGTTACACTGTTCAGATCCATCCCTGAGGAGGCATTTGACTATGTGCAGCTTTTATTGACAATTGCACCATTCCTCGGTCTCTATTAGTTGTGCTGATGCACCAATAGAAGTTCAATACAAAATACAGCTTAACTCACAGATTCACGGCTGAATTTTTGCAGGGCTTGGCTTCAGAAAAAAACTTTTTTCCCCCTCTAAACTAAGGAAATTTCATGCAAAATTACTAAAAGACAATATGAACCTACAGAGCCATCTGCATTATGCTTCTTCAAGCCTGGTCCCTCATTAAACATATGCTTCAAGACATCCCAGTTTGGTTTCCAGATTTGACATTTCATTGAAGGCCACCTCTGCTTGGCAGTAGGCTGTTTCTTGTCCCTTGAGTAGTCACTTTAGACATGTCTCTCTTCATTTCTCAGAATACAAAGGGAAATTCATTTAACTTCCTTAATTCGGGACATTCTAACATTTGGTTTGATTTGTGGCCATTCACAATGCTCCTTTTTGGGTTTTAAAGACTACATCTGAGTCAATTGCAGTCGTGTGTGATTCGAGAACAATATTGATTAAAGAGCTGAACAAAATTAAAGTTACCTTTTGAAAAGGGAACATGAAATAGCATTAATTTAGGGCCTGCTTTTAGATTCTTATAGCATCTAGTTCAGCTCCAGTTGCAAACACTAGTTTCTTAGGGTCCGAGCAGCAGTAAGGGCCAGGTCGTGTGAAGAGACAATTGTCAAGTGTTTAGCATCTGTCATTAGTGACAGATCACTGTTGAGCTGACCTCCCACTAGTCATCCAATTGAAAATATTTACCATCCACTCTCACTTTGTGACACATGGGCTTCAGTTTATGAGCTCTTCACATGAAATCAGTACATAAAAATTATGGGATTAGAGCACTTTGAAAAAGTTGATCTTGACCATTTACTCCAACAGTCTCACTGAACTCAGCCTTGTTAACTACTCCTCTTCTGTGCAAAGAGTACAGTTCTGGGCTGTGAACAGGAATATTGCTAATCTAACTGTTGTGTCAGCCTTCTGACCGCTTTCTATGCATGTGTGAGTTGCACCCAAATGCAGTGTGAGGTTTTGTGTCCATCACCATTTTGTCCCTTGGATGTGCTGACATGGATATTCTTGAGCAATGCACTTTCTTCTTTCAGATTCTGTAATGAGAACAGTCCATGTCCATTACCAATTTTTTGGTCTTCATGGGGTCCTTGGAATAAATGTAGTGTGAACTGTGGTGGAGGGATTCATTCAAGGCAGAGGTCCTGTGAAAATGGAAATACATGTCCAGGCTGTGCTGTGGTATGTATAGTTTATTGACCTTGCATTAAGAGCACCTATTGACATCTAGCATCTAGGAACTTGGTATTTAACTCTTCTCTCTATCTTGGTTTTATTTCTGAAGCTAGAACAAAATGCTATCCTCAGCTTTTGCTGGGGAAGATACTGAAATGAACTGGGTATCAGAGAGGTGTCAGATTCTCAAAGTCAGTGAAGTTGGTGTGAGTGTGTGTGTCAGTGTGTGTGTATGTGTGTAGAGGTAGGGACAGACTGATGTACAGAGGACTTCCTCAGGCCTCTGTAAGCTTAGATATCAAGTCCTTTAGCTGAAAGCACTATATGTTTGTCTTTTTCTTTTTTTCTTGTTCCCAAGGGTGATCCTGTTGAGTCAGGGAGGCCCTACATGCATCAGAAATGAGTCTTACTGTCATACTTGATTAAACAATGGGTCCACCACCTAGTTAACCCATCAGTGAGGCAACAGCTACCCATTTTCTCTATGTTCCCTTTCCTATTCTGGCAGCTGCTTTGTGCAGCTGTTTTAATCAGTTTTATGGAGAGTTTTCTTTCAGTGTAAGCAGATTTGATCTGGAACCTCCCATCTGTTCACAAGCTGTTTGGCATTTACTCTAGAATCATGAAGTCCTGAAGCATTGCATGTCTTTCCCTCTGCCAGAAAAGACTGGTTTATTTATTTATTTAGGAACAAGAACGCAAAGTTTGTCACTGGAATTCTTCCCACTAGTGGCAAGAATTGTAAGGACCTCAAATCACCCCATCCCCACTCAGCCAGAATGATGTCTGTACTCAGTGGGTGCTTTACACCAATGATGGCAAATGGTTCACAGCCCTCACTAGAGAGTTCAAAAAGCCCACTAGGTAGTTCAAAAAGCCAACCAAACAAAAATGGTTGTAAAAAAAGAGATAATCTAAACCCATGTTAAAAATAAAGCAATAAACTTTTAAAATAATAAAACTTATTGACATTTTGTCCTTATGTGGTTCCTCTAGGCTGACCTGAGAGCAGCATCATCTCAGGGTCACAGCAGAAAACGTGTTTGCTGTTACTGTTATCTATTGCCTGAATTATTCTCCTGCCCATAATGTACCAAGCTTTCAAAGCCCCACATGACTTTGAGTCGGCAAAGAAACACAAACCTGAGTGAGACATAAAAATAGCAAGCATAGTTCACCCTTGAGGTCCACCTGAAACTACGCACCACCATTGCCTCCATAGTCATCACATTTTGTGCCTGGCACTGGCTTGTCTGTGAGGTCAGATAAAGTGTATGGAGGTTGTTTTAGATCCAGAAGGTACCTGCTTATTTTCTGGAGTGTAAATAAACCTCTGTCAGTTAGGCTGCTGCTGTTTAATAAGTAAGAAAAGAGTGTTTTTCTTTTGTGGCAGGAATATAAGACCTGCAACCCAGAAAGCTGCCCGGAGGTGCGCAGGAACACACCCTGGACCCCTTGGATGCCTGTCAACATCACCCAGAATGGTGCCCGCCAGGAGCAGCGCTTCCGCTACACATGTCGTGCCCAGCTGTCTGATCCCCATGAGCTGCAGTTTGGCAGGAAAAAAACTGAGAGTCGATTCTGCCCCAACGATGGCTCCGCAGTGTGTGATACTGACTGTATGTTGTGCCAGCTCTGGGGGACCATAGGGCCAGCCTAGACTTGGTGGTGGAAGGGAGATCCTCTCAGAATAACAAGAACCTGATCATGTCTGCATAAGTCTCAACATGTACAACTAGTGTGTGTCACTGCAGAATGGCAGGAATGGAGAGAGCCCTGTGACTTCAAGATCAGTACGCTTGTGAGCTATATGCTTATGGCAGTGTATAGCTTTGTTCTTGCTGCTGCCAGGCTGTCCCAAAGAGAACTGGCAAGTAATGAGGGTGTAGAGAAGAAGAGTCATTCTACAGGACAGTGTGTCTTTGCTCTTCTCTCTTTCTGGAGATCCCCTTGTGCACTGCCTCTGGGGTTATTCCCATCAGTATTGCTGTGATGCAAGGCATTGTCCTGAGGGCACAACCTTGACTACCACAACTTGCTGCCCAGAAAGGTCATTTATCAAAGTTATTTAAGTAGACTTGGTTTGTGCGTGTGTACAGATTTCTTTTTGCATTTAGCTTAGCTGTAAACCTGTGGAACAAAACTCTTTCTAAGGGCTTTCAACAGAAACTGTTCCCTAGGGAACATAAATCCTGATTTTTTATTATGAGTTGAATCCCTTTATAAAAGACCACCTGATTAATTTGTGATCTCGTGGTGTCTTGTTTTCTTTTTTTGTTTGAAGCTCTTGTTGATGACCTCCTCAAGACTGGTAAGACCTCTGCACGGATTATCAATGGGGGCTGGTCCTTTTGGGGGGCCTGGTCTTCCTGTTCCAGGGACTGTGAGTTGGGCTTCAGGATTAGGAAGAGAACATGCACAAACCCTGAACCGAAAAATGGTGGCTTGCCCTGTGTGGGGTCGGCGATGGAGTACCAAGACTGCAATCCACATCCCTGCCCAGGTAACCATGATCATCCTCCTGCATGAAATTCAGAGGAGTTCTTTCCCATCTAAATGGTAGAACCACAAAAAAAAAAAAAAATCAGTATTTCCAAACTGCTTTTTCTTATTTATTTATTTATTTTCTAATTTTGGTGATTTTTTTTCCTTATTTTTTTAAAAAGCTATTGTAATGAGCCACGCATATGATCCTTAGTGCTATGACTTCAGTTTCACCTCATCTCAGAGGGTAACACAGCCTCAGCCTCTACAGGAAATAGTATTGTGGCTTGTCTAGCAATTTTTTGATGGTTTGATGCTTCATCCAGTGGAGGGCATCACGGTGCCACTGCACCTTGATGAGGAGACAGGCTTAATAAATATGGCTTAATACTGTGTAGAGATGCTTGATGTGGTGGTTCTTCTTGTGAACACTTGTTTCTTCCCCCTCTCCTGCTTACGTATTGTTCTTGCGATGGGCATCTACTCTTGACATCAGTTACCATTTCCTGCACAGCCAGCAGGGAGTATTCTTGCCTGGTTTCCTGGTTTTCGAGTTTGTCCTCATGTTTATGTTGCACTCCTGGTCCAGAATAGTAATAATAGACCATTGACTACTATATTCTTTCTCACTTACGCTTCTCCTTGCTCTGTAATAACTAAACTAAATTTAAGTGATCTTACACAAAGTGCTTTGCCTCTGCAGTTCTAGCAATTATCTAGTTTGTGGCCTACATTTGAAAATGCTATATTATAAGAGTATTATTATGATTCTAAAATTCAATATAAAGACAAAATTCCAACACAGATGTGATCAGAATGTGCGGCAAGAACGTAGCAGGAGTGTCAGATATTGCACTCTATGGCCTATAAAAAGAAAATAACTGTAGCACTATAAAGGCAGCTATTAGTACTATTTTGGAAGCTCTCAGTGGCTTTTCACTAATGTCTGTGCCCTTCTTTTGTGCTGTTTTCTCCCCTTGGACACGATGATGTTTTACAATCTGTTCTGAGTGCATGATTACTATTTCTCTGTGTCTCCCTCTTTCCCTGCCTCACTCGATGTGTATACACCAATCCTGGGTTTATCTTGCACTAAGTCATCAGATTATTATCTTCTGAATTAATGGCATGTGGATTTGCAAATCAGGCAGTCTAGTAGCTTTACAAGGGGGTGGGGGTGTGAGTCAGGGCTCTTAAGTCCCTCCCTCATTTTATTATTAACCTGTTATGGGGCTGGGCTCAGATCATAGAATCATACAATGGTTTATAAAGGGATCTTTAGGGGTCATCTAGTCCAAACACCCCTGCAATGAGCAGGGACAACAAATAAAGCTTCTAAGTTTCTGCTTCCTGAAGGTTGGAACTAGGGTAGTTGGGGCCCCTGCAGCAAGGTACCATATAAGCTCCACTTAGGTTAAACAGCACTTTTTTCCCCAGTATATCTGCTGTTGCTGTAGGTGAAGTGTCAGGAGACAGTATAATAATAACGACACTGTATTATAAAAAGGAATAGAAGAATAGAATAGAATATTTCAGTAACTACTTTAAATAATAGTTTCTTGTTTGGCACTTTATGATGCAGAGT
Source organism: Ceryle rudis (assembly GCA_033439905.1). NCBI lineage: Eukaryota > Metazoa > Chordata > Aves > Coraciiformes > Cerylidae > Ceryle > Ceryle rudis. Next base: position 6,531 of record JAAGNO010017704.1, read on the forward strand.
CTTTTTGTTCATAGACTTCATTCTGTATCTGTAGAGTGCAGCACATTCATACTCTGTCTTATTGTGAAGTTCTTACTGTCAGGCCCGAATGTCCTGGGGTGTAAGAAACTACTAGCTAGTCTAGACAAGGTGGATCTGGAAGGTGAGATACTGGGGCTCTCCAGCTTTGTCACAGTGAGAGGAGTAACCAACATCTACCTCTCTCTCCTTGCTTTTCAATGTCCTTCAGTGAAAGGCTCATGGTCTTGTTGGACTCCTTGGTCTCACTGCTCAGCAACCTGTGGAGGAGGACATTACCAGCGCACACGGACTTGCACCAATCCAGCTCCGTCTAGTGGAGAGGATATCTGCATTGGTCTGCACACCGAGGAGGCCCTTTGTAATACACACCCATGTGAAGGTAGCCAGTTCTCATCCCTGCTTCTGTAGGTTTAGGGTGCTGTTGGTGGGAGCAAGGCACATCTGCAAAATATAAATCAGAAATACCACTAATTAGAAGGTTTTCTGTTCATTCAGTAAATGTTTGTTGAGCCAGGGAAAAAGGAGATGTCCCAGTGTTCAACTGCAGTGCATCACCTTTCTCTTTACCTGTTCACCAGCCCTTGTGCTGGCACTCTGGTGCCAGACAGGCAAAACCTTGTTAACTGCTGATCCATTTAAAGCAATTGAAAAAAACAGGAGCTTGGCTCTTCGATGTAGAAGCTTAGAAGACAAAAGGAGTCATGAAGCAGCAGTCTGTACAGTTCTTGGAGGGACAATCCTTCCTTTTTTTTTACACAACCAGGCAGATGACCTACAGTTCAGAGGACAGGGTTTAGATCTGTACTGGTTTTGAACCACCTTTGTGCATTTCTGCTCCAGTATAGGCTGACTCCTGCACTTAGGTATGTCAGCAAAATGCTCTAACTGCTACAACCTGTGCTGGCTGCTTGAGACATCCCTGTGAAGCAGCCTCAAAACTTGGTGGTCCTGGTGCAACATTGCCCCATCCAGGTCCTTGTATGTCTTTAATAAGAAAGCTGATATAGGAGCTTATAAGACAACTCCATGCTGTGCAGTTCTCCACCAAGTGTTATTTCAGTCTGTATTAAGAAAACTACAACCTGACAAGTAGGGTATGATCCTTACACTGTTATTTGTATTGAGAAAATGAAATCCACCTAAAGGCCACTGGATTAGATGTGGAAGAGAGGCCCAGGCGAGGATCTAGAGATCCTTCAGCATGGGAGAAGTTTGGTATCTACAAGAAATCTTTCTGCTTCTTGGTGACATTGTCTGTGTGTTTTCCTGATCTTGGATTTCAGGTGGCTGGTCAGAGTGGTCAGAGTGGAGCCTGTGTAATGAAGAGGGCATCCAGTACCGCAGCCGTTACTGCGAGGTACACAGCCCAGACTCTTCTCAGTGCGTCGGAAACAGCACTCAGTACCAAGACTGCCTGTATAATGAAATCCCTGGTATGTACAGTGTCATCAAGGAGGCAGAGGATGGGCCAGTTCAGGAGAGCAGCTTGTGCCCAAACTGTCAAGCTACGCTGAGATTTTCTCTACTGTAAATTTGGTTTGAATGCTTCTAGAAAAACAAGTAAACAAAAGTGTTACAAACTCCCATGTGGCAGCCACAGGGTAACTGGTCTTTCTTTAAGGAAAATTAGCATTTCTTTAAAACAGAATTACCTAGATCTGTAATAAATAATTAGTATTGATTCACCTGAGATGAAGCTTTTAATCTTGCATAGTTCATCTCAGGCTAGGTTATAAAAATTATCTCTGTTCTCAGTGTGCATATGGGCAACAGAAGGTCCTTGAGTTCAGATATCAAAAGAAGCATCCCAAAAGAGCAAAGAAATAAGGTGAGGCAGATGGAGAAAATTGGTGTGTGAAGCGGGGAGATTAATCAAGGGTCTTAACAGAGCGACACTGTTGATGAACAGATGGTCATCAACACCTTCCACCCTGTGTTTCATGGAAGTTGACTCTCCATACAAATATTTGATATAGATCTAGGCTGAGCAACCCATTTCTACATGTTCTTTTCTGGATTACAGTGCCTTGACTTAAAAATCTGAGATCTCTAGGCAAAGGTATTCTTCTTTTTCATGGTTTTCTCAGCTGTCTTCTACCCCCTAAATTGAAGAAGCTAAACGGTGGTCAGGTAACAGTACTGGAATTGTCAGGTCTTTGCAGAGGTTTTGTTGCATGTGTTTCACAGTCTGAGTTTATCATTCAATTCAGAGAGACTCAGCTTGCTGCAGAACACGTGGGCACCTTCTCGTGTCTGGAGCACAGGGGATTTAATTACTTAAGGAAGTAAAGTGATGGCAAAATGACAACTTTCTCCAATCTTCTTCTCTTTGTTTAGTGATCCTGCCAGCCTCCAGCATTGATGAGAGCACGAACTGTGGAGGTAGGGTATCACTAACTATATATCTTATTTTTATCTTAACCTGGCTTTTTTTCTCTCTGTGCAGTATCAACCAAACCATTAATCCATACAGCTCATATCCCACTGATAGCCTTAATTCCGCTGGAGTCTTGCTGTCTGAGTCAGACTGGAGGAATGTATCGCATGTCCACTTGTCAGTTCCAAGATTTTTATTTATTTTGGGGTTTGGTTTGACCACTGAGGGTCATTAATTACCAGGGAGCACATTGCTTGTCTCTCTTTACCCACAGGGTAGATGGTTCAGGAGAAAGGAAGGGATTTTCCTCATTCTACCACTGTAAGCCTCCAGCTGTTTCAAAGCAGGTGCTTTTAAATAACCTATAAAGATTTCAGTGAACAGGGTCTCTTAGGATAAGATTAGAGTTTGTACTTGTCCTCCAAGCACTCTCTTTCATTCAAGTCCTCACTTCTTACAGAATTTTTGTCTACTTTCTGCGTGTAACTTGGAAAGATCTAGCCATTAGTGTCACTTTTCCACTGCCCTAGGAGCCCTTATGACAGAAACACAGACTGAAGAAAATGGCAGGTTCCTTCAACATCGTAAAATGCTGGTTTCACACTAATGACCACATCAATTCCTGCTAGCGTCACATCCCTGTTTTCCTGAAACCTAGATGATCTGCAGACTGCCAAAATCTCTTCTCCCTGTGGAGATCATGGCAAAAAGAGGCATGCCACCTGTGGCACAGAAATGTGGCCTCTTTGTTTATGACTGTGGGGCAGTCAATGGAGTTAAAAGATTTCAGCACCTGCAATGTAACAGTTGGCTTTCTGCGTCACTCCTCCCTCAGAGGATGCCACAGAGCTGCTTCAGTTCCAGGACTCCTTGCTACAGCTTGTGCTGTACTGTTATGCACTGTATCTGCATGTCCTTCTTTTACCAGCACCATGACATTTGCTGTTGCGGTCTACAGTTTACCACAGCTAATATTATTTATTACTTAGTGTTCTACAATATTTGGCAAAGAAACCAATCAGTAGAAATTCCGCTCATGCATCTCAGAAAAATCTGTATTTTTAGAGTGATGAACCAGAAAACTTCTCCCCTGGGGAGTCACATGCTGCAAATAAAATAATTTGGTTTTTTCCCTAAGATACAGCTAAAAGTCACCTGAAAAATCAGATGGGCTGAGAGTGACATGTAACAGAGCTTTATGTTTTAGAAAGGATTTCCTACTGTAGTGACTTGCAAATGTAGCAGTGAAATGAAACATTCACTGCAATATAAGCAAAGCTGGGCAGGAGGAGAATGTGGCAGAGTGTCATGTGGCTTTACTGAACACTGTTGCTCATTCTGTGTTTTAGCTCTCGTGAGTGATGTAAAGCATCGCTTTAGAAAGGAAATGTCTTTTTGGAAAAGTCTTGTAACATTTAGTAGGAAATTATCATCTTTCTGCTGTTTTTTTGGACCATCATCCAAAACACAATAGAAAGTAGTAATCTTGCAATACAATTTTATAGTGTGGTTTAAAAAATAAATGTAGCTCATCAGTCTAATAAATTCTGTATGTTCCATACTATAATTGTGATTGAAGTTGAATACTTTGCTGTAGAACTCTATCAGTTTTGTTCTTTTTAAACTCAGGAGGATATTTTTTAACTAAAGATTAGAGGAGAGCTGTAGACTAATGGGCTGAATTCTCTATTTGAAAAGCATATCAGTTAAAATGTAAGATGGCACCAAAAAACGCACACCGTGATCAGACTACGAATGAACCTCATTTAAAAAGCCACTCTCCAAGTAGTCCCTTCCATTTCTCTGCACAGTCAAGTCAACACAGCAGTCTGTCCAAATGAATTGACTTTTTAAGTATTACAGGAATTTTACCACTGCAGTCGCCACTGTGCTGATGTGGGAGCCAGTCAGGGTTCCCCCCCCCCCCCCAGGGCACTACAGCCCTTGTCATTCCTGTTTGAAAGATGACAGAGCAAAGGCACAGGAAAGGCAGTAGCATTTGGAGTCATCATCACTGTGTCTTTTTCTGTAGATTCCCCCCTGCACATAGCAAAAGACAGCAGGGTCATAAAGTTTTGCCAACTAAGATTGCCTCTGGTTACTTTGTTAAATTGGTGGCTGTAAAGGTCACTACTGTTTGTTCTGTTGTCAGTGGAGATCCGTTGGTGGCTGGTTTCACCATGGGGTTTGAGACTTTCTGAGGTGAGGGAGGAATGAGGAGTACTGTTTGACTTTGTCTTCCCCCTACCAGCTGGAGTCAAGTACCTCCCAGCACGTGGGATGCACAACAACAGCTCCTTCCAGAGGTCAGTGCTGTGCCTGGAGGGTGCTGCTGCAATCCCACATTGAGAGATCTCTGTAGGAGGCTTGTATAGTCCAAGAGCTTTTCTGTTTGAAATATTTGCATTGTAGCTACCCTGCTGGCACCTGCCTGCAACTGGCTTCCTATCTTTGCAGTTTATGGAGAAAGCTAACAAAGAAGTGTTTTTTCAAGCAGCTCCCCCTTTTCCTTTGTCCACCTTATCTTTCCCATTCCCATGAGGATGCCTATTTCACCGTTAGCAGTACAAATACATCTCAGAGGTAGTGCAGACATGGTGAAAGCAATACCGCCCCATAGATAAGCAAGAATGCTGAGCACACTTGGATTACATGGGGGAGGAATGCGTGTCTCCCCTACCCCACACACAGTCTCATAGGCATTTTGGGCAGCTGACAAAGAGGGCTTTCCCCTCCCTTTCTTCTCCTTCAGAGAAACACTGAGCATTTTTATCCCCTTATTTCCATGACATGCACATGCTTTGGAATCCATTTATGTGCATTGTTTGTATGGCTCATTTCTTTAGCTGTCAGCTTAACATAATGTTTAGTTTCAATATCAATAGAGGGGAGAGAGGAGAGACAGGGAGGCTTTGAGAAAACAATGCATGAACCTGTTAAGCTGCACAAGGCAGAGCAGCAGTGGGGAGACCGATTTGCAGGGAGATTATGTCAGTTTATGTTAGAACGTAAGACTCTGTCTTCAACAGCTTATTAATGTTGATCCCGAGATGTCATAGCTCTGATTTGCACCTGTGGTCTTGTCATGAGAGGGAAAAAGGCTGTTCTTTAAAAATAGCACCTCTTGTCATTTTCCTTGCAGGTTTTAGTCTCATCCATCTGATTGCCACTGGGGTCTCCTGTTTCTTCGGCTCTAGCCTCTTAACGTTTGTGATTTACGTGTACTGTCAGCGCTGTCAGAGGCAATCCCAGGAGTCAACCGTTATCCACCCGACCACTCCCAACCATCTCCATTACAAGGGCAACACGACCCCCAAGAACGAGAAGTACACCCCTATGGAGTTCAAGGTAGGGTACTTGATGAGAAATACCACAAACACCTGATACTGCCTGAACAAGTTCTATTTTTGTGTCATCATTGGAATTGGGTTTGTTTGTGTTTCTTTGCAAAATTGCTGGCATTACATGTGAGGTTGAAGAGGCATTTAACTGTAATGTCATAAAGGGGTTAAAAAGTCCCGTTACTGCAGTGGATTTTGTTCTCTTTCACAGTCCTGATAAATGCCAGTCTGGCAAGTATGTACCAAGATAATCCAGCCCATTCTGACTGTTGTATGGATACAGATTGTCCTCTAAGAAATCAGTAAGATCTCTGTTCAGTGCATTGTTAGTGCATGGTAAGAGGAAACGGAGGGGAGGAAGAATAAAAACGGAAGCTTCATTAGACAAATAGCTGGGAAAATGCTTATTGGTAGGATGAGATCCTGGAAGAGCTTTGGGAACTGCCATATTAGAGAGGATGAGAAAGCAGAGAGGGTGCTGCACCCTCTGTCAATACTGGACAGAGCTTACCCCAAGCAGCCATGCAGAATTCAATTTCAATGATAGCAGCAGAGCTGAAGCCTTATGAGAAGATCGGTGTTGAAGTGGCATACTCTGGTAGCATGTCTGCTTGCTAAAGAGACTACCCATTATCTGAGCAGATAGGAGTAAGGGTGCAGGACACAGTATGTTGAGACAGTAGCACATTGTTGTATTTGAGTATCAGTCTCCATGTGAATTGTGGGATTGGAGGAGTGAACAGTGGGATGGGTGATGGGGCGTCATGTCACCACAGGAGGAACAGCCTGTCTCAGGTCACTTGAACAGTGTGGAGCATTATTTGGGACATGAATACAAAGCAGAAGGAAACCCTACAGCTGCATGTTCCATCATACAGCTATGTGCTGTTGACATTTTGATGGTCTGTTTCTGCTCATCTGGTCTGGCTTCTGACTGAGACCCAACAATAAGCTTAATGGTGGGACCATTCAAACTCCCTGGGTGTTGGGGACTATTTCTATGTAGGGATTTTTTTTCTATGTAGGGATTTTTTTTCTATGTAGGACGATTCCTGATACATGGTCATGATTTGCAATGTGAATACACAGCAAAACTAAGAGCTTACATCTAATCATTTGAAAAGAGTTGATGTTGTTTTGGTGTTTTAAAGGAAAACAGCTTGAGCTGGAAAATAATAGACTAGTTTGGCAATAAGCATGTGCTGAATTCCTTGTGTTGGGCATTGCAGCCCCTCAGAGGATCCTGCTGCCTATAAATGCAGCCTCAAAAATAAATTTCCTAGCAGCATAAGGCTACAGTTGCATATGGTTTAATAAGGGTGCAGCATCATAATGCGAGTCAGCATGGATTTGTGGAAAGTAAATCATGTCAAGCAAATTGGATTCCTTTTTTAAATTAAATAAATATTGATCTAGATAGGAGGGAAGCAGCAGACATATTGGGATTTTCAGAGGCTTTTAACAAAGTTTCCCAGGATGTATTATTCTACACATTCTGCATATACAGGTTAGGTAATAAATTATGAAGACAGGTAAAGAAGTGGGACCTGATCCTGGAAGCTTCGAAATATGACAGTAATCCTTTCAGTTATGTGAGTAGTTCTGACAAAGTCGGTAGAAAGATCCAAATGAGAAAAACCTGCAGGAATAAAGAGATGAACAAGAGTATCCCCTTGTTTCTTACGCGGCAGGCAATGAAGAAAAGAGGCAAATTTATTTTTGCAGCCAAATGCAGGTAGTTACACAGTTCCCATTGCATTAACATTTTCTTCATGATTTATTTTGTGCTATCGTGTGTTATCAGATGATGCTAAAAGAGGAAGAATGGTTAAAATTTAGAAGGATGAAGTTTTCTCAGAATGATCTTGATCAATTGGGTAAATGGATTATGAAGTGCAATATGTCTGTGCTGAGTGGTTCAGTGGCATAGAGGTAATAACAAAGCTAAGCAAAGTTTAAATAGCAGCAGATTAGTTAATGTAGTATCAGAACGGAGTTGACCTCTTTGATAGATCCATCTCTGAGTACTTGATCTAGTGTATAGTAACAGTGAGCAGCTGTTAGAGTCTTCTTTCGAGGGACATAAAGAGCCTAGGCATTAGATCAAATTTTGAAAAGTCTAGTTTATTTAAAGGAAGGCATTATTTAACTGGGACTGTAGAAGTTAGGCTGGGGGGAAAAGGGTCTTGGACACAGAGATATAGACCAGATGGGGCTTATTTATAGAATGGTAGGAAGTGAAAGAGTTCAAATGAATAAATCTGTAGTCATTGGATAGACCAAAACAAAATGTTTAGAAGCAAGGGACTACTTGCTAAGGAGAACTCAAAGTCATACTCTTTCAGCATGGTGAATGAGGCCAAGATTTACAGTAAGGGTAAAATGTGTTTATCAAGTGCAGCCCCTTTTGTCTATTCCTGTTGAATATTTCCTTATGTTCATCTTCTCTGTTGCCTCTCCTTTCTTAAACTCTTGCCTAAAAACGTCTCATTTACTATAAATTTGCCACTCCTCAGTGTTCCCTTGAAGAATATAGCTTTAGTGCAGTAAGAGGAAGGCTCTGTGTGTTCTATGCTGTGTAATTACTTACAGAACTTGTTATTAGCCAGCTTTATATTTAGGAATAACTGGCAGATTTTTCTAAGGGTCAGGAGGGAGTTTTTCATGTCTTCAAGAAGCATATGTGGTTTTATTGTGATGCTATGCAATTAACATTCAAATGACGGAGGAGCTAAAATTCACCTTCTGGAAAATGAGGGTTGGACTGAGCTTGGATAGGGGCCCATCTGAATTTAAATTGTGTATATGTAAAAGACAGTGTAAACACCTGAAATTCCAGATTCTAAACCCAGAGAAGTTTCTATTCAACAGATACCAAGAAAACTGCCTCCAAATTTTTTTATGTAATCAAAGCAAAAAAAATCATTGTAGGTTTGTGTATGTGAAAGAGTTAATAGATCCTTGATGAAGGAAATATATGGTGTATAGACTACTTTTCAATAACAGAAAATGGTAATACATACTGACAAGATGGTAGCAGAAGGCTGAGCATATGCACAAGTCTATTATTTTCCATTCTTTGATAATAATAAGCCTTCTGCAACCATCTTTAGTTTGTTTTCATCTTGAAATATCGTTGCTCTTCAACCAGCAGGTGAACACAGTAGAAAGTTTGGCAATGTTACATTCAAATGTACAGCACTGAATGCAAACTCATAAATCAAGATGAATTTTATATGAAGGCAGATTATAATGAAGGAAGTGCGAGCTGATATGAACCTTGTTGGACATTTCAGCCCAGCAATGCAGTAATGCAGATCAGCTGTAAATATCACACATAATGGTGACCTATTGATTATATAGCTGATGCTAACTTGCCTGGGCAGTGTTTTGCAGAACTGTGGTTTATTTTTGATGGCTTCTTTTTCCTTCCTGTTTTGCTTTCTCAGTGCTGTCAGGTTTATTATTAGCTATTTTAGCCATGAGGGCTTAAAAGATTTCATGCATATGCATTTACCGGCAGCATGTTGATTTTGTTTTGTTATTCATGGATAGTAGAGGAAGAGACCTTCTGGGTCACCTAATAAGCAGTTCATGTTTCATTAATTGGTTAAAGTTCATACAGCACTCTGACAATATTGAAGACTGTGCAGAACAAGAGCATAGTGAAATAAAAATTATCTGCTCTTCACATTTTGTCATGATGGGTTACAGAACCACCTACAACCTTGCCAGTACTGCCACGCCAATTAGTTAATAGCTGGCTATCAAAGCAGAGAGGAGATCCTCTTTTTAAACATCTTGCTTCAGCTACACAGTGACTTACTCCTTTGAGTTGCTTATTAGAGTCACACTGATGGAAAGCCAGATGATCCTGCAGTAGAAGCAGGAGGATGTAGGGTCAAGGTTGATCCCTTGTGAATTAGCAACTCTTGGAACAAACACACATGGAGAAAGGGTTTGGACTGAACTACTTCTTATTGCTAAATCATCTGATGATAAAGAAAGCCAGCATTTTATTCTACATGGGATTTGGACAGACAAAGGCATCTGCACATTGGTTCAAATCCAAAATCCTATGGCCTTTGGATAAGGGCGGATGGAATTTGTGAGAAATGTAAGTTTTCAGGCTGGTTATGATGCTGATTCTGCAGATTTTCTTCTCTCTCTGTCCCTCTGTCCTTAAACACAGCTTTAGTCATGAGTCACGCAGTCAAACTCTTTCTGTACTGATGCCCCAAATACGCTGAGGAAGCACCTGAGCATTACATCTGCTTTGGGCATCAGCACTGCTCTTGCAGAAGCTATGGGCCAAACACGGAAGTTATGCTCAAGTAAAACAGTCATTTATGTTAGTGTGCAAATGTATCATTGGGGAAGATAAGGTGAGAACTGTGTGGGATTGCAGGATATGGCAATGAAATAGGGAACCTAAATATTTGATGTGTTACCTGGTACCTGAAGTTTCTAGGCGGACATCAGAACAGTACACATTAACTTCAGTAGGACTGTGAGTCCTGCGCTTGCCCAAATTTACACAGCAAATATAAAGGCAGCTACCAGAAAATGGGAGGAACATTCAGTGGATCACTGGGGACTTTGTGTAAATTAGAAGCTACAATGAATATTTTTTTAATAAAGTGAGAACAATGCTGTTGAGAATCAAATAACAGTGCAGAGCAGACACCCCCTGCAAAGGACTCTGGACAGTGGGTTCCACGCTATATTACTAATCCTGAATAATTCAGGGCAATAAAATGCCAACATGAAGGGTTATGAAACACAAAAGCATGCTCTCTTTGGAAGAAGAATACCTCTGAAAAAAACAACAGGCTGGGTGTTTGCTGTGTCTTTCAACACTGCAAAAAGAAATAAAGCTCAGGGTATAGGAAAGCAGATCCTTGTATGGATTTTACATATCTCTCTCGGTGATGGTCATTTTCATTACCACTGAAAATCACACCTTTTTTTATAGCAGGCAGACAGACGCAGGTTCAAGTTTAAATGAGCTTTAACTACTGTCAACTGCCCTGAGGAGTGTTTGTCTGTGTTAGCTTTGGTCACCGAGGATGTTTGTTTCTCTCTGCCATGGAAAACTTAGGGCTTCAGTGTCCTATAGCTTAATTTGATGTTACTACTTCAGCTAAAATTGGAGAACCCATTTATTTGTAGTGATCACATCACATAGACTGGTAGCACTGAGATGTACTGGAATAAATAAATAATAATAAAAAGAAAAAATTTTAAAAGTACCTCAGATGGAAACATAAATTTTGTCCCAGTGAATTTCATGTTTAACAAAGACTATTTCCACTGAACAAAGTGGCATTTGAGAGCATTAAGTGCTTGAATAGTAGAGTACATATTTTTAGAGTATAGTATTATTCAACAAAGAATAGTAGGGGCAGGAGGTTGTATTGGCAAAGGAGCATTGTGCCCTTTCTTGTGTGATCCTGGAGTTGCAAATACCACTTCAGGGGACTCTCAATTTACATAATGCCTGCTAGAAAGGGAAAGCAAGAGAGCTTACTGATGGGGAAAAAAGGATTAAGTGGTGTGTCTCAGTCAAAATCTGTTAGTGTCTTTTCTCCTCTTCATATCATTGGGTCGAGTCAAATTGAGCAGTCAAGCATGCCTGGAGGTGTGGATGTCCTAAGATGATTGTGCCTGTAGAGTGATCTGCAGCTCTTGGAGATGTCCTCACCCCATGGCAGCAGTGGCTCAGCGGGTTGCTGTGTGCAAGTCACAGATATGTCCCTCTCATAAATACATTACTTAAGAGTAGGGGAAACTGCCAATTCAGATCTGAATTTTTCCTTGCTCCTCCTCCCTCTGGTATTCTAAGCAGCTGCTCACAGTGGTCCCCCAATGGCAGCTGGTCCCCACTCCATCCGTTTTTCATACAAACCCTTCATTACTTGGCAGGGCTGTTGCTGCTCACCGTGTGGTGGCAATCCACATTGTTCCTCTTTCCCCAGCATTTTGAGAGAGTCCAGATTTTGTCATGACTTCTTGTTTTCCTCTTTAAGCCATATTGAGAAGTTTTAAGTGACACAGGGGGTAGATGCTTCATATTCATACTGTCATGTTTTTCTTTATTGATTCAACCTTCTCTCCTCCTCCTTGTACAACCAGGCATATCTCCTTTACACTCAGGTCAGGGATACGGTCCATTCTTTGCCTTCCTACAGGCTAGGGTAGCCATCATGGATCTTCACACTAGCCTTTGTTTGGGGTTATAATACTGCAGCTGTGATAATCTGTGAATATGGACAAGACAAGTTTGTAGGCAGACAGGTTTCGCTTTGGTTTGGTTTTAATTAAATCAGTGAGTATAGGTGGAAAAAGCTGGAAGGATTTTGAACAGGTGAGCTGCTATTTCAGACCTGAAGACAGATAGATGTGTTCAAAAGTTTATCTGATTTTTCCAACTATGCTAATTGATTTAATAATTGGTATTACCTTTTACTTGTAATTTTTGCCTCTCCTAATTTCTCTGATGTTGACAGGTATCTGTCCCCACCCACCAACCTGTGCTGTAAGAAGGAGAATTAAATAAAATAGAACAGAAATGGGAATAACAAACTCACACTGCACTGACTGCTGTGTATTTACGTGATTTCCCTCTACTGGTTGGAAGAGGAATACTTCAGCTATGCCCTAGCCTCATTTGCTAAGAGTTAATGGTTCTTCCTTGGTCCAGGTGCCTGAAGTGGTTCTTCCTTCCTTGTCTCCTTGAGGCTCTGTCTGGCAGTGTTATGTGTGTTAGCAGAACTGGGAAATCCTTTGCTGCCAAGATGTGCAGGAGGAATTAATTATGTGTTTGCAGAAGAGTTTAAAGGGAGCCATGAAAGAGGCGAGAGCTAAAGTAAAGGGAGAGAAAATATTAAACAAACAATAAATACCAGAAAACATATAACCTTTGGGTTACACTTGGAGGGGGAGCTGCCTTGCTATTCTCCTGGAATAGCTCCATGAGCAAATAATGGTTTTTTAAGTAGAATTATAAAGAAATTGAGCCGCATGCATACAAAATAAAGATAGCTGTGTCAGTATTCAGAACTACAGCTCAATGTCCAGAATGTGTTTGGCAGCTCTGGCAGAGGGCTGCCAAAATACCTGAGCTGTTTTTTCCTGAACCATGACCACCCTGTGCAAAAGAGCAATTGAGAGCTCAGGACTGGTCAGAATGTGCTGGCTGCTGCTGTGGCACAGGCTGCAGCAGCGCTATGTCCGTTGCCACCTTTCCTTGGTGCATTGTTTTTCTATGCAGGATAACTTTGGTGATAGCTTAGGAGTAGTGCCTGCATTCCCATATAGCTAGGGGAATACTCATTAAGTCAGCTCTAACATTGTCCTGAGATTTGGCAAAAGCATGTGAGTAAAGGAAAAGAACTCACAATCTGTGGATGAAGGAATCTAGATGGACCATATTGCAGAGTCTGTGAGAACCAGCTAATGAACAACTCCAGTTACCTTTATAAATATCACAGATCTTGGGCAACCCCCCAGTACCATGAAATGCAAAGATAATACAAAAGCGTGTGTAAGAAAGCAGGCCACTTTCCTCCCAGCTAATTGAGTCACTGTTAAGCTACTGAAGTCCAATGCACTAAGTCACACAAGTAGCTCCAGTTTGTGTGGGAAACACCGGCTGAATTTGGGGTAAGACAAAATATCTGCAAGCATACAGGCCCACAACTGATAGAGTATGCCTGGACCCTTCCCATTCAGCAGAGTATATATCAATGAGGTATTAAATCCCACTTGCTCTTTAAAATTCGGCAGAGTTGGAGCCATACTAGAGAGTGAAACCAGGAGGAACAAATGGGATTGACTCAACTGTACTTTTATTTACAGCAATAGAAACTCATTGAACCAAATCTGTGTCAGTGTTAATATGTAGGCAAATCTGAATTAATATTTGAAAGGCAACATATCACATACCCTGATGAAATGAAAGGTGGTTGGGCTGAACTGACAGCTGAGCTGGGACCTAATGCTGAGCAGGAAGAAATCAAACACAGTCACTTTTTGCCCAGTTTCAGCATTACAAAACTAAGGGAAAACACAAGACAGAGCTGCATAATGTCTGCATTCAATGTAGCTTCACTGGTCTATACACCTGAAAAAAAGAGGATGGTATCAGTGTCTGAAATAGTCTTCTGATGTGTAAATAGAAATTGGCTTGGACAGCAATGCTGCTGTAGAGATTGAAACCTGGCTAATGGACTGTGAACATCGAGCAATCGTTAATGGAAACATGCAGGGCTATGGGGAGGAGTTGTTTGGGGCACTGCAAGCAGTAATACAAGGTTTGGCTTTATTTAATATCTTCATTAATGACCTTGGAGAGGGTGCAGTCAGTGTGTTAATTAACCTAGCAGAAGATATTAAATTGGGAGGTGTGTCAAAAAAAACAGCCATTGGTATAGAAATAATGGAAAATGACCTGAGAAGGTTATAAATGTAGAGAGGAAATAACAAGGTGAGATGCAACATGGGGAGAAAACAAAGCAATCTTGAGGAAAATAATCAAAACCATCTATTTAGGGGGTGGGAGGTATTTGGAAAGCAGTAAGACTGTGAGAGATTGAATGGAGTTAGCAGATGGCAAATTAGGCCCAGTCTTTACTTTTATTTCTGTTTTTTCTCTTTGTTTTTTTTTTTTTTTTCACCACTGCAGTTACACCTTTGCAATTCTCAGTCTAAATGTACTGTGGGCTGGCACCAGGCTGCATGATTTGCGTTGGTAATTCACCAGCATAAAAAGCTCCGAGACCATCTGAAAACTCAGGGCTGCTTGCTCCAGTATAACTGCATTATGGCATGGAGAGCGGCCTTCCCCAGCCAGACCTACAACCAGTCACTGTGGCCTTACTGGTTACCATCACCTGAAGCCCAGTATAGCCCAGTTGCTCTAGATGATCATCTGTACCCAGAATGAACTGTTGAACTTAGTTTTAGAAGGCTTTTAGAAGGCATAACTCTGGTGAGTTATGTAAAGGGTGAGTGTCAGGAGGATGAAGCCAGGCTCTTCTCAGTGATGTCCAATGATAGGACAAGGGGCAATGGGTGCAAACTGGAGCACAGGAGATTCCAAAGAAATTTAAGGAAACCTTTTTCATGGTGAGGGTGGCAGAGCAGTGGAACAGGCTGCCCAGAGGGGTTGTGGAGTCTCCTTCTCTGGAGACATTTAAAACCCACTTGGACACATTCCTGTGTGACCTGCTCTAGGTGGTCCTGCTCTGGCAGGGGGGTTGGACTAGATGATCTTTCGAGGTCCCTTCCAGCCCCTAACATTCTGTGATTCTGTAAGTTAGTCTGAGCACTAACTGAGTACTTGGGCATGCCCAAGGGCAGGTGCTGTAGCTCCGCTGATAAGCCTCTGTAGTAACACTGTTGTATATGTGAGGGACCCAGGAAGGGCATACACCACAGCATAGTAGTGCAGCAAGGAGATGGTTTCCACCTTCCCATGCAGCTGAGATCATGTCTGCACTCATACATCCTGTGCACCCACTGTATTGGGTAGCAGCTTGGGGCATCTCTGAATTCCTCTTTTTTCTCTGGATGCCACATCATGGGTGTTGCAGCCAAGGATAAATAGCAAGCTCTGGGCTAGACACCTGCACTTGTCAGTGGGAAGATTTCCATCAGCTCTTTGGACTTCAGTTTCCAGTTCAGTAAAATACTTAAGCCTGGATTTAGCTCTAAGCAAGGACTCACTTGTTTGCTTTACTATTACATACAGTTTGTTTTATAATCTTACTCATGTGCTTAAAGTCAGACTTGTGCCAAAGCTTCTCTCTGACAATGGTCCTTTATGTGGACAACTCTGAAGGTTTTTATAAGTTTAAAATGGTAATAATATAACCTCACTCCCTCCTAAGTTTAAGGATAAAATAGCTATTTTCAAACAGCTACAGAAAACTGTAGCTATTCATTTTCTTATAATTGAATGTTAGTTCCATTGTCAACCTGAGCACATCTACAGATGCTGCTGTCATTTGGGGGTTGTTTAATTTATTTACCAATAACAGTGAATAAAGCATTTCCAGTCTAAAAATATGTTAAGCTTCCGTCCAAAAAGAACATGCAATCATAAGTTTAGTGCCCCAGTGGGATATTTTTATTTATCTCTTTTCAAGAGGAGAAGCCTTCTTATATAGAAAATAGATTCCTCATCTGTACATCTACACTTCACTGTAAATCCTGCAAACAGCCTTATTGAATCCATCAGAAAAAACTCAATACACAAACCCTGGCCACTTCTACCTTTGACTTCAGTGTGGGCAGAGCTCAAGAGATTTTATAAAAGCATCAGATAAGACTGTTTAGTGTAAGACACTAAGCAAATTTTTCAGTGAGATCAGAGAGAAGAGTCATTAAAGTCTTAAAAAATCATTCTTAGCTAGCAGTAAATACATGGGTCTCATAAAGTCTTTCTGGCAACTTTTCATCTTTCCAGGGTCATTTGTAAAGCATAGCTCAAGAAGCACAGCAGTGCTGTGGCATCCAGTTGACCAGAAGGGAGCATGTGGATGGCCAGACATCATTTATTTCCTTGGTGTCAGTTATTGCCAAAAGAAGTTATTTTAGTTGTATGTTTTCTTTCGTTGAAATATAATTATTATGGTATTTATTTCCAAAGTTACTGGTTAGTGATAATTCTGAGATCTCGGTCTTGGTACTTCGAGAGATGTACAAGCTGTGGGAAATGTTTCATAATATTAATATATTTCCCCAACCCTAAGTCATTTGGGTAATGTTCCTAGAATGCAAAAAAGTAACAGCTTTTAACAGGAAGGCATGGCTAGCTCCACGTAACAGCTGATCTGCGTCAAAAAGGCATTTTGCTCAATCTAATTTCAATCCTTGATTTTTGTAGAGGCAGGATGCAGATGGGCTTCATTTGGATATTGCTAAGAGGAATGGGTTGACTCCAAATTGCTGTCTGCTACCTGGACCCTGATTTTAGACCTTCACCTGTGTCCACAGTGGATGACCGGAGCTAGCAGCAATTGGAGTTGTTGCCCTTTGTTCCTCAGTGCCTACACTCACTTTGTGATGAAGGAAAGTGAAAGTTTTTCTTTATAGTACACTGGAACATTCAACATCACAAACTTGCAAGATGGAAATTTGCAGCTCTGCAGTCCTGGCACAGGCGACACGTCCTGATGAGTCATGCTCATAGGAAAGGGGCGCGCTGTGTTGTTCAGCCTCTTCAGAGGTTAAAGTGGTGACCACCTAACCACAAATGCTAGACAGAGTGGTTTCAAGCTGCCCAGAAAGGTCATCCAACTTTTTCTTTCTTCTTTTTACCTTACATGAAAGTGTCATGTGTAGAAGGATGAAGAACTGAAATTAGACCTATTGACAGAGCAGCAGTGGAGAAACTGTGAGGTGTCAGGAAATTGTCCTTGCTCACTGACATCACGGGGACTGTGGTGCTGTGTACCTGGTGAAGATTAACCTACAAAACTCCTGGGAAACTTGCTGACTTTCCCCACATCACCACCCCCAAACTAGAAAGGAAGATCTGGAGCTCAAAGAGAATTCTAAGCTCCAGAAAGCTGAGTGCTTTCTGTGTGAGATTAAGGAAAACTTGCCACTGAGCGTCACCCTGGGGGAACTACTTTATGGCCTTTATTTTGCTATTAGTGCTATGTGTATTAGATGCTTTTAGAAGCATCCTTTTCACTTCAGCATCTCAAAAACTTCATGGAATTCTTTATAATTGGGGGTGAGGAGATGTTCATCTTCTTTATAAATCAAGTTTTGAAGTTTTTGTGACTATTGAAAATGGAAACATTTGATCTGTTTACATGTGTAAGAAATGTTTATATAGCTTGTACATGCAGCTGTAGGATGAGAGTAGTGCTGAAAGTCCCATACTGTTATGCATGAAAATGTTTTGATACATCTGTGGCAATGTAAGCAAGTAAGTCAGTGGATTATGACTTAATGATTTGGAGCAGAGGCAGAATTTGGGAGACTAGTGCAAGGCATTGCTGGAGAAAAGTAGCAAATGGAAAATCTGAATGATGACTCCAAATATCAGTGGAGAAAGCTGAACAAAATCAACTGTATGCATATGGCACAATACAGTCTCATTTAATGCATCCAGCACTTGGCTCTACCTTGGGAGAAACAGTCAGTGAGCAGTGTCAGTATTTTCCCTGCAGCATGAGTACCAGCGAGCAGAGCAGCATACAGAGGGGGATACCTGTAAACTTTACCCTCACTCTTGTAACTAATTGCCAATATAATTGCAAGAATGCTAAAAAAAGTGTTTATATATTTCTGTAAATATTGAAATACTCAAGATTCTGTGGTGCTTGGCACAGATGTGCAATTCACCAGCAACAAGATTGACCTTTGGATTAGTTAATAGATCACATATAATGGAGAAAGCTGTTGGTGTTTTACATTCTCTTAAAACCATATCCATCTTAGCCCAACTGAAAACAGCCCTGCTTGACAAAGCAGAGTTCCTGGGTCAAAGAATTTTAAAAATATATCAGTCATATGCCAACACAACATAACAAAGGGCCTTTTAAAGAAAGTATTTAATGTTGTGCCTGCTTTTGAGTGATCCACTTGCTTGGGTTAGCATGTGCTGGTGGCTTACCTTCTTCTAACAAGTTTTTGAATTGAGGTTAGTGGTAAGCAGACCAGAAGATACAAATTGCACCAAATACGCTGGGATGACATGGCTCTTACTGGAAGGGAGAGAGCAGTAAAAGTATTTGATTGATGCAAGTTGAGTTTCTAGTTATTAGTTGAATGGAGCACTTCTTCTGAGCACATCCCATAGGTTTTCGTACTAGCTCCAGGTTGCACGACTACTAGAAGCTTCTTCTCGAGGCAGGATAGTACCAAAATGAGGGCCTGAAATACATTTCTCTCAGTGTTTGAAATACATCGTGTGTGAAATACATCATGTGGCGCAGAGATTTTGCAGCAAGTGCAGTAAATGTTGATCAAGCTTCTGGTTCTTTCTGCTTACTGAGAAACCAGTCCTAAGAGGTTGTAGCTGCTGGCAGGGGGATACATTAGTGTTTGGTATGGGAGGGAGCAGACAGCAAGAAGGAGAAAATGCAGGTTGAATGTCAGGAAAAGTGTTATCCCTAAGGTCTGGTGGGTGCTCAGATGACTGACACGTCTCCCTGCAGGGTGCAGGATAGTAGTGCAGAAGG
This sequence comes from Ceryle rudis, assembly GCA_033439905.1. NCBI lineage: Eukaryota > Metazoa > Chordata > Aves > Coraciiformes > Cerylidae > Ceryle > Ceryle rudis. The sequence continues at coordinate 25,472 of JAAGNO010017704.1, forward strand.
ACTCAGGCAGCAAAGGAAAGTCTTTCTTCCTTTTCTGAAACCTCTAGTGAGGCCAGCCTGAGCTCTAGTGCTCACTGCACTGCTTTAGTTAGTTTCTGCTTCAGCTTAGTTATTGCAGTCACAGATAGGTCCCTGCAAAAGCACTGAAGGGTTGCTGCTTCTAAGAGGACTTATTGGGCATTGTCTTCAGCAACCACTTCTTGGCCACTGTAATACTGGGGACTTGGCTCAGAAGTGGCTGAGGTGAAGAGGTGCTTGTAGGAGTTAGGCTGTGAGCAAGAGTCTGGTCTGTGTTAGTTTTTGTGGTTGACTGTAGTTGAGTGGTGGTGATGACTCTTGGCCTTTCCTCTTGGGACTGATAAATATTGGTGGGAACACCTATGGGCGCAGCAGGCTGCTTTCATCCCCACAATAACTCCAGTGAACTCATGTTGTTAGGAGGCTTTGATCTTGACAACGTAACCTACATAGCACTGGGGGACTCTCTGCCAAAGGGAAAGCCATTGGCCATGTCATCACTGTCACAGTGATGACTTGCAGGACAAAAGCAAGGGTTAAACCTCTGAGTACACCAGCATGGGAGCCCACCCAGAGATTTAACTGTGTGCCTCTTCTCCCGCTCTGGGTGCATGAGAGTGTGTGTGTACATCTCTAAAATTTGCTGCTGCCTGATTTCACTTCTTCAAAACATCAACCATTTTCTAGTGCCAAGGAACCTAATCATGTATTTATTAAAATGAGATAGACAATAAGTTTGTGTGGGGAAATGTTAAGGCAGCGCACATTGATCATGCTGATTTAGGACAGTACTGCCATCGCAGCATTTCCGGAGACAAACTCTTTGCGGCTAATTGCATTATAAATTCTGCTAAACCATTTTCATAAGGTATTTCCCTAAGATATAAGCCCTCCATCAAAAATAAAACCAAAAAGAGCAAAAGAGCAGTTGTGGGGTTTTTTTTCTAATTAAGTCTTATATGAAACTAAGACAAGAGAGAGGAAAAAATGCAAATTGTGTTAATTAAATGCTAAGTCTACTGTAAGGGGCTAGTTTTAAGCACTGTGGGACATATTGAAACTCATACAGATTTTCCAGCTTAAAGCCAGAAAAAGTAAAGTCCTGAGGTTTTTGTCCTCAGATCAAGATCATCCTGAGCCATTCCAGGTCAGGATTTTGATGTCACCAAATTTCAGAAGTGGTAATCCCTGTATATCACAGAATCACAGAATGGTTTGGGTTGGAAGGGACCTTTCAAGGTCATCTAGTCCAACCCCCCTGCAGGGAGCAGGGACATCT
>JAAGNO010017707.1:0-20142 GCA_033439905.1 Ceryle rudis
GGGAGTTGGTCTGTTCTCCCAAGTGACAAGCGAAAAAGACAAAATGTCCTGAAGTTGAACCAGGGAGGTTCAGGCTGAATATTAGAAAGAATTTCTTTACTGAAAGGGTTTTCAGGCATTGGAGTAGCCTGCCCAGGGAGATGGTGGAGTCAATATCTCTGGAAGTATTTAATTACTTTCATTATTGTTGAACATTATAATTTGATCTGCATTTTGGAAGATTCAGATTCAAATTGAATTAAACCATAAACATTCTGTCTTAACTTCAGGGAAATTGCTTGCCTTCTCTGGTTAGTTCGTTTGCTTGGTTTTGACATAAAGATAATATAATTTCTTTACTCCACAAGGCTTGCTTAGGACAATTACAGAATTCCAGTATAAGTATAAAAATACTGTAACTGTAGTTGAGGTCAAGATGCCAAAGAAATATGCTGCAGTCTTTTCTCTTTCATGAGAAGATGGGAAATAATATAAAGACATGGCTCTAATATGGTAAAAAGTATACACGTAGATTGGATTTCCTTGTATGTTTTCCATTGACGTTTTAGCTGTTGTTTCGAAAATGAAGAAGAACTGGAAGAAAGAAAAAAAGAGTATACATGTCTTAGGTAGTTTCTTTCTGTGAAACTTTCTTTTCAATTGCTTTTTGTAAGTCATATAGCTCTGCACCACTTATGTGGCACACAGCCATCAGCTTTTTTCTCCATTTTTCCAGTAACGTGAATACATGTTCTCATGGCCAAGGTGATAATCGAGCTGCTAGGAGCCTACAGAGTTATTTATTTTTTCTTACCAACTTCATGAATGAAATGAATTAAATTAATTTTTTTCTTCCTCTTTTTTCATGCTATCACTAACCTTTTGTCACAGTCATTCATCACATACAGTTAAACTATTGCTGTGTGCAAAGGCTCTGCTTTCCTAGCCCTCTCAATTTCTTTGATTGTTATACCACCAGCAAACAGGGAAATGGCAGCTTGCTGTGTTATGTTAAGCAGTGACCAAACGACAGGATTTTACACATTGAGCATTCACTAAACTTAGGAAACTTCTACTTTCTGTTACTGTTCTCTGCATTTTCTGTCAGTTTCAAATTTTAGATGCACTATTGGTCCTATCTGAAGAGTAAGGTAATTTTTTTGTTTAAAGCTGTAAGCTTATGCATTAATTATTTTCTTATTTACTGACATGATATAGTCATGATATACTTTGTCTCATTAAGTGCTAATGTTTACAAGTTGATAAACTGATAAATGTCATGTGTGACATATTTCACATCTATGAACAGAAATTCTTTAATCAGTTCATCTCTACGTTTGTCAACATTGGTCATTATTATGTCAAATTATCAACAGAGTAGCTTTGTCTGTTTGTCCTTTTGTTTTGTAGGAATATTGCATTTATCACAAAATTAGCCTCTCTTTTGGGGTTCTGTCCCAATTTTTTGGGCTAAATGCAGATACTCATTCGCTGTTGGATCTTATACATTGTCCTTCTGTTATTAGTACTCTACCATTGCAAGTCATTGGAAGAAAGATGGGGGGGGGAAAAGTGCCATTTACGTCCAAGTCTCTACGCTGCTTTGTCAGTACTGTATATATTTATGTCTATATTGTTTATATAATACTGCATCCAACTACATAATATTTTAAGAATTCAGACCTTTTTTATTAGTGCAAAAACTGAGTACAGAAAGAATCCCAACAAAACCGCTACCTATTCTACCTTATTAGTCTATATAATTGATCTAGTCACTGTAGAGAAATTGGTCCTTACAGAGTTGGCAATATAATCCAAACAGAGATATTTTTGATACATGGATTGAATGAGCACTCTCTCCCTTCCCCATCATAAGTACTTGGATAGATTTAGGTATGATACATCACATATGTAGGATTTTGTGTGCAATTTCATTATATTACACTGCAGCTATTGTAACTTATTTCTGACTGTCCCCTATACAAATGTATGGCCTCCTAACCTTCTGTTCTGCACACTGCTGCTGCATGAAGCTACCTAGCCTTCGTGGTTAAAACAGCTGAACTCCAAAGTAATGAGAGAATGTAATTTCCCAATCACTAAGAGGTTGGGGTTTTTTTGTGTCTTGGTATGTTTGTTGTGGGTTTTTGTTGTTGTTGGGTTTGGGGTTTTTTATGTAAAATTTCCAGGATATTTGAAAAGTACTCAGACAATCCCGGGTCAGTTTAGAATTACCTACATTATGCTGATTTTAGGAACTGGAACAAGAATAATGATTGCTGCATTCCTCCTTTATATACACTTCAATTTGCATGATTAAACTTTGACTTCCTTCCTACCACTCTTTAGCACATCCACAATGACCTGGTGCCACAGCAACTGCAATTTAAGTATTTAGATGTGTCAAGAAGTATTTTTTAGCTCCTGAACTGTAGGTATTCCTTACTGATGTACTCACACATGCACAGGCATAAAATAAAACTTATCAAGTGTTTGCAGAAAACACGTTTAATTGTTGTTTTGGGGGTTTTTGTGTGTTTTTCTTTGTTTTTAATTTTTATTTTTATGTGGAAATAAGAGTTTGATCTCTTTCTATCTAGCAGTTTTATTTAATAGCAGAAAATAAAATTAAGAAGTTGAACTACCCCTATGCTTCACAGAAGATTGTGATTTTATGGCCGTTTAGCATTTTTTTTTAACCTGTTTGTTTGCTTGTTTGTTTTTCTTGCCAAGTCTTTCCCTGAGCCGCAGATGCCATTTCCTATTCAGCTGTTGCTCTGTTTCTTACAGACACCCTGCAGATCATATGGGTAACATTCCAACCCAAATTGGATCATTTCAGTAAGAAATAGCTTCACAAAATCTGTTACTGTCTCCTTTGCATTCTTTATTCAGTTTGTTGGTTGCTTTGTAACTCTTTTTTCTTTTTAACCCGCAGTTCAGATCTTTAATACAGAGTAATAAATATGATTTTAAAACTGTAGTCTTAAATATCTCATTCTATCTAAAATTCTAAACAACATCCTGACCATTTTATCGTTTCATGTATGATGCCACTGCACTTGTTCATTGCTGTAACTTTCATTGCTTTAGTTCATTTCAAAAAGAAAAAATTGCCACTGAAGTAATAGATTGGGATAAAAACAAAATTGGGATATACTATTTCAGTGGCAATTTTTCCTTTTTAAACAAACTGAATGTTACCACTTCAATGTTCATTAAAAGAGAAAATCTTTGAGTTTCTCACCTCCACGGTATTTAAAGTTAGAATCAATAGTAGCTTTTCATGTGGCCTGGAGACAATTTATTGGAACCTTTTAAAACTCTCAGTGCTTTTTTTCAATGCAAATAAATAATTCAGTGTGGTAGAAAGGAAGTGACTGAAATATTGCTGGCCAAGGGCTTCCAATTATCTTTGGGCAGTCTTAAAAACTGGACTTGTGCATACTACTTTATCAATGAACCTTTAAACCCAGAGAAGGTTGACGTAAATAAAACCACCTTATTTCTTCATGATTTTGTTTAATTTACAGTGCTAAACAAGTTAGGAAAGAGATCTTCAGCAGTACCAAAGGAGGCCAAACATGGTAGTTTTGTCATGGTGTTTCACAAAAGCCTACTCCTTCATCACACATACATACTTTTTCACATACTATTATTAGAAGTATTCCTGGTGCTACATTTTATATTTACACTTTAAACAAACATAAGCATATTTCTTATCAAAAAGACAATTTTTTTCTTGCCTTCCCTTCAGTCATTCTGAGCCTGTCCAGTTTTATTGTCTGCTGGAAACCCTGGAGGGTCTCTGAAAAAGAATGCAACAGAACATTGGGGACCTAAGCGATTTGAAGATTATTCTTGTCTTTCCAAGAACTTCTAAAACAGTGAAATTGTTCAAATGTCTTACCATAAATACGATGTCTCAGAAGACTCCTACGGTGCTTTAATGACTTACATTTACCATGATACTGTCTGCAATTAGTGAACATAATCTAAAATGACACAATTCCATAAAACTGTCTGAGATATATATTTTTAACAAAGTGACCTCTGATCTGTGAAAATCATATTTTATTCAAAAATGACACATATGTTGTTTATATTCATTAGAATTTTAAGTGCAGTATTTTACCACAAGCACTTTATACTTGTATGGACATACACCTTGGGAAGATGAATGAATCCTTGTGGGTCATTTTAACTTTCTGGTCATTGCTCTATCATGTAGTATCCCTGGGGTTTAAGTGTTTCCTTTTTCTCGCAGGGTTTTGTAAATTGAAGAATCCATACTCTCATCTGCTCATTTCTTTACTGTCATAACAATCCCGCTTCATATTGAAAATTGGTCTACTCTGAAGCTTAAATATTGTTTTATACTTTTTATGGTTTCTATACTCAAGTGAAAACTAAGATTTATGATGCCCTGGAGAGACCACTTGGTTTCAGTCCTTCAAAGAGAAATGTTACATTAAAGACAGTGTTGATACCCCTGCAGCCTATCAGGAATTTATTATGAAATATAAACTGCACAAGAAGCGAGAGATAACAATTAACATGGGCAAGTAACTGACATAGTGTATTTATTTTTTTGTTTTAATGTGGAGTGATAAATATTTATTGAATTTTGGAAATTGTAGTTTCTGAGCATAAAACAGTTTTTAATAGTTGAGCTACTTTTGCCATAAAGTAACCCTCCAGTTCATGTCTCAAGTTCTCAAAGCATTCTGTGTATGTCACCATTCAGGAAGCTGTTAAACACCTCCAGGGTGTTCATCAGCTGTCTTGCAATGGGAAGTTTAATCTTTTCCTTTTTATATATAATGCTTTAATAAATTCCATTTAATAACAGCAGCACCTTTTTTAGCATCACTGTAAGTAAAAGCAGTAAAGATTTTCAATCAGCTGATACTGTGTAGTTTATCTTTCTCAAGCAAAGACAGCTGCTCATGAGCATTCTTTGATTAATATGAGAAATCCCTGCTAGGGAGCTTTCATCTCTGGTATCCATTAAATTACAGGACCATATAGCTGGAATTGTGTCTCTTCATCAGAGACTCATATCTGGGCTTTTGGCACTGCATATACAGATGGACAGTCAACAGGCGCATAAATAGAAGATATCAAGGCAAATGGAAAAAAATAAAAACCCAACAAAAAAAACAGGCAAGCAAGATCAAATTGGCAAGTGATCTGAAAAATCACAGGTTAGAGAACAAGACTGTTAGGTATCAGCGAAACAGCCACAGAGAGAACAATTGGACACATTCATGTAGCATTTTGAAAAGGTTCAACATGTCATGGTTTGAGCAGGAATCACAGGCAGCTCAGAAATCTTGATGAAGAGAGTCAGCAAAACTGGATGACTGACAAGAATAGGCCAAGCTATGTCTTCTAATATTATGTGAAATAGTAATTCAGGCATATATGTAGGAACTTAACTGTCAATGAACTAAGAGAATGAGCGGTCTCAAAAAAAACCCAACAGCAGTCTAGACAGCAAAGAATGTTGAAAGCCAATGTTGCAAGAATTAAAAAAGTCATATAGTAAACAGACATTGCTTTTAATAATGTGGGAAAGAGAGGGGACTGTTATGTGGATATCATGTTTTGAAAGTCGCGTTATACTACTGACTCTGATTATACTAAATTAATGTATTAAACTAAATCTGTATCTGCACTGAAATACCAAAAACTTTCTGAAGTCTAATCATTGCGACCTAGGTCTATAAACTTTTGCACTCCCTTAGGCAGGGTCTTACATAAATAGGGGTATGGGGAGTGTTATCTTAATTTAAAAAAAGGTTAATTTACATATTTGTCAATTATTTCTTCTATTTCAGAGATATATTTAAGAAGTAATGATGACTGACAACAAAACCTGAATAATGTAGCCTAATAGGACATTGCAAAATAGTACTAATTACCAGGATTTTTCATCTGTTGTCCCTTTGTTATAATGCTATAAAATGTATGCTAATTTAACATCCTCTTTTAGTAATAAATTGTTTTCCTACTACCATTATTTAGTTTCTTTATTATAGGATTAGAACTACATCACTTTCAAATTTAGTCATAATGGTGCAGAGATGAACAGAGTATCAGTTGCTACTATGAAGAGGTCTTTGGCCTAAAGGAGTCCTCCCAAACTCACAGTGATCTTTCCTGGTTGAACACTGACTACAGCCTTTATATAAATTCAAAACTATGAAAGGCAAATGTAAACAATGTAGAATCATAGAATTATTAAGGTTGGAAACGACCTCCAAGATCATCAGGTCCAACCTTCTACCCAACACCTCCATGACCACTAGACCATGTCCCGAAGTGCTACATCCACCCATTTTTTTTAACACCTCCAGGGATGGTGATTCCGGTGATTCCACCACTTCCCTGGGCACTCTGTTCCAAGGCTTAACTACTCTTTCAGTAGAGAAATTCTTCCTAATATCTAACCTGATCTTCCCTGGGAACAACTTGTGGCCATCTCCTCTTGTCCTGTCAGAGAAGGGGCCAACACCATCCTCCCTGCAACCTCCTTTCAGGTATCTGTAGAGGGCAATAAGGTCTCCTCTCAGCCTCCTCTTCTTCATTGAAGACTGTCAGTTTCACCACACAGGCATGTATGGCTGTAACACAAAAGTGTTTTTCCCACAAGAAAGAACCAGGATGGGATTTGGGTCATGGTAATTCTACTTTTTTTTTCAAATGCTGGAAGGAATCTCCTGAAAAACTTATGAGGCCCTAGGATTTTCCTATTTCTGTGTCTTCTGAGAGGATGCCAGTACCTGAAGGGCACAACAGAATCTCCAGAGCTAGTTGAAAGAAAGATGCAGACTGGCAGTGGGAAATTTCAGTGGTTTTAATTTCACATCATGTTTAAATTCAGATACTACAGGAAGTGTAGACATTTTGTTGTTTTATATTACTCATATAGTCATTCAGCTGTTTGAGATGATGCTATCTTGTATGACCTTACTGCATCTCATGACTCTATCCCGTCTTAAAAGCAGTTACAGGAATTTTCATTTAGTGAAGAAGTGCAGACTGTATTTCTTTTATTTGACTAAGCTGTTTCCTATTACTTATTGTACTCTCTTGACAGTAATAAATTTCATAATGGTTGCTAGATTTCAAATCAACTATTACACTATCTAGATGGAACAGTAAATCAATAATGGATGATATACAAATCATAGCTAATAGCTGGAATGCAGGGTCTTTTTTTGCCTTAAGGTGTCACACTTAGAAATCACTAATATTTATTGAAAAAATAGAAAAATGCTGTAAAATCAGTAATAAATTGGCAAGAATATATGAAGGCATTTTCATAAGCAAAGACAACAGAGCTGGGAGAAGAAAATATACTGCACGCACTTACAGATTCTTTTTTTCTGAAAACCTGATTAATTAGTGTGCTTTATTCCATACCTGGTTTTCTACTTTTCTTTTGAAGATCCCACTTTTGGAAGTAGATGAGACCGGATTACAGATTGGCGAAATTCATTTTGGTAGATCTGGGTGCTTCATAGTCTTGCTTAGGAGAAGTTCCTAATGTGATTTCTCATGTATTAATTTTTATGTTGTACTCAAAGAGAAACATAATAACCACACAGTAAACATTGACTTTATGGTCAATGTTACTAGAAAATAGAATATTGGTATAGCTGGAAAAAAATTAAAGTTCAATTCCAATTCTGTACTTCATGCTAAACTTATTGGGTAAATGAGATTGGAATTTACAAGTATTGCATAATCAAACCCTATATTGCTTACAGAAAGATGATACCTAAGTATAACCCACTTTATAACCCACTTTACACAAATTCATACAACCTTACCTTCAATCTTAAAGAAAATCATTGAAAATGCAGCAATGAGGTTCTATAGTTAATTGAACTTTTAGTAGTTAGATGGGTATCTCTCTTTTTCCCTTCCCAGAATAATAGAGGTTTAATACTTATTGCTGCATATGCTTCAAATGCTGAAATAGAATTGGTAACAAAAAAAGGCCCAGTCAATTAATCAGAAGTTAGTCGAGGTATCGATGGGGTATGCAGGGAATGGAAAGTCATAGCGTTCATGTCCTTGAAACATATCCTCCCTCCTCTGGCTAAGATTCTCCCAGCCTCCCAGATTACTTAGCTGAACAAAATGAAGCGAGACTGGATATAAAGCCTCAACAGCTCTCCACTACTGTCCAAAGAGGTGTGATGCTTATGATCTATTTCTGTGGTCTGTCAGAATCACCATAGAAGTCTAGTAGCTCATTATCTGAGACACTGAAAAAGAAAGGGTTGTAATTTTTGCAAGAACAGCTATCAGTGGAACTATTTTTGTTGATAAGTCTCTTAAAGAGGTATTAAATGGTCAATCCTGGTATGTTTCAAGGACAAATAATATTACTCTTCCTATTCTGGTCTAGGAGTTTACCACATACTAGAATAAGGCAAAGTAAAGCAGAAAAAGGCACCCATGATTAAGCAAAGAGCAGGAAAAAAGTCCCATTTTACATTAAAATAACTTAAGTATATCAAATTTCCACAAATATGACATATGTGTAGAAATATAGAAGTTCAATGGCCAGTAATGACTTTTTTATTATTATTTGGGGTGGAATAGAATAAATATCTGCTAAATTGATTTTTAAAATAATACACAAGACTATTGCACAAGAAATGTATACCATTTCAGAGAGTTCTTATTTCATGTGATCATTACCTTGCTACTTCTCTCAAAATATTCTATACTGGAAAAATATATGTAAAGTTCTGTCTATGATAATATACTAGATAAAGTCTCAGAATTCTCTTTATTTGAATAATATTGTTTAAATTGTACAGATGAAAGTTAAGTCTCACCTGGCAAAGCAAGCTTGGAATGCTGAAGTATACATTTCTGTCCTACAAGCATCATGAGAAGAATCTGCCTTTGCAAGTTGTTTGCTTCATGATATAATGTACCAAATGGCTTGCTGAAAAATTGGACAAATTCCAGTTGAGCAGCCACTATTCAAATTGATAGTGACAGCTCATTCTGAAAAAAAAAGTTATTTTTCAAATGATTGATATGAACTCAAAGGGGTGTGAAGAACTGTAGTGTTCACATTGCTTATGAGCTGTTGACAGTTTGGCACATCTCTAATGCTGATTAGAAACAAGACAGGACATGGCAGTTTGCATTCATATTAAGCTTACAGACCACATTAAATTATTTGACTCACAGGAACACTCAATATACTAAAATATGCCACAGATTTCAAAATCGAATGACCTTTGTATTGAGTTTCTCAGCATCTATTAAGACAATATTGAGCGATAAAAAGTGACTAGAAGAATATTAACAGATATTAATTAGACCAAACAAGTGACCTTGATGATGTTCAGTTCTTTCTTCAACTACAGATATCTTTAGAGATATAATACAATAAAAAAAAAAAAAATTTGAAAAACGGAACTCTAAAAAAATTGTGTACCTTCTTCACATTTGACCTGTAAATAGAGGAGCTGGTACTTGAGAATGCTTTTCTAGTGCTTACTTATACATTTCATATTTCACCTGTGCAAATGTTAATGCTATTAGGATTCCTTTTTAAAAACAGTTTGTCTGACATCCTTCCTCTATGAGAGTGCTGGTACAGGCAACTAAAAGTGCTACTGTAACTTCTTCGGGAGGCCATTATTTCTCAATTGGGCTCTGCAAAATGTCAGCATCAGAAAAGGCAGCTCTCACACCCACCTTACAAAAAATGGGATTTCTGTGGCTGAAGGCCATTGTGATGTATTCCTGTAAGATACCTCCTATTTATTAACAAATCCCTGCTATTATTTCACATTGCCCATACACACCCCAAAATACAATGATTGCTTTCAACCTGCATCTGAATTCTAGGCTATTCCACTCCTAACTCCATATCAGAGACTTGAACATAATTCTTTTTCCTAGATGACAGTTTTTCTAATTCTCAGTCATATAGGAAAGGAAACACAGAGAAAATATGTTATTTCCCCAGGTTTTCTTTGCTCTCTAAGCAACTGGCAGATACCAGTCCCCAGGAGTCAGATGATGAGCAAAAGACCCTGACACCAGATATTGATAGAGTTCAGTAAGAGAATCACTATCTTGTCTTCTTAGACGCCAACTGGTGAAGGCAGACATCTTTCCATCTGTCAAATTTTCAAAAAAAACCCCAAGTGTACTTCTGTATCCAGATTGACAGTGAAGGCTATAGGGTAGTAAGCTTGCACACTTTCTGGTGCAAGAAAATGCAAGGGATTTTGGTCTTCTCTGATTGAACAGAACATGCCAGTATCATAACCATTTTCTGAATGTCCCCAGTGCAAAATATGCACTGTATTCATGATCAACTTCACATTCACCAGTACAGCAAGGTTTGTGGGGTTTTTTTTGGTTTTAATTTTTGATGGAGTATAAAACGTGGACTGATCTCCATGCTGCAAGACAAGATGCAAGCTAAAACTGGCCCACAAATGCAGCAAAAGGGGAAAGCATTACAGAGTAGGAATTCACAGATCAAATTCAAGAACTTACAAGAAAGATAGTAGACAAGTTGCATTGACCCAGGAGAAAGGTTTTATGCAGCAGGTAGCTCAAGCTCTCACTGACCTTGGAAGAATTATATGAGTAATATGGTCACTAGAGTGAGCTGCCATGAAGTATCATTCAATATACAGTACTGTGTTTTCCTTTTCAACAGTAGCTGTTTTATTGCTTCTCTAAATATTGTATAATTGAGTGAATTTAAACTTTTTGACACTGTATAAACAATGCAGGCACACAAAATCTTATCCTGGCTGAATTCCTTGACATAATGTCCCTCAGGTAATATCTAAGAGCAGTAGTGAGACACAGCAATCCCAGTTCTTATTAGTACTCCTCCATATTCCACTGCCAAAGAGGATCTTTGAGTGTACAACAACCTTCTACACCCATACTTATGGCTTGAATTAATAGAAGTGACTTTATTAACTTTATTACATTAAGATTCAAAGTACATAGCTCTGTCACTTTAGTCAAAACAGTAGATCCAGATTTAAAGGATATGTAAGTAGAAGTACAGCTTGCTTAAATTATTTGGTGCAATACCTCAAAAAGCAGCAGGAACAGAACAGGAGCAAAGAAATGGTAAGGCTAGACTATTCCTGTTTGATTCAGTGCCAACAGGAATAAAGTCAGTCAGCAAGGTATTATAGTAAGTATTGCAAAACCATAGAGTATTTCTGAAGTGTTAACATTTCTCCACAAAGTGAGTTCTAAATACCAAATAGCTAAAGCCATTCTAAAAAATTATCTCTTTGCCTTCATTTAATCATTGCCATCATCTTTTTACGACAATGGAAGATAAGCAGTGGTAACTGGAAGGTTACATCTCTGAGAATACCTTCATGTTTAATCTAGATGGTTAAATTAATGTTTGTATCTCTAAGATTCCACTGAACATTCAGTTTAGTAGCTGATGTGCACATGGTAACATTGATGTGCCCATGGTAACATTGTGCATCTATTGTCCACCTAGAGTTATCAGTTACATTTATTGCTACACGAGGCATATGGTGATCCTACGTCACTTAAAAAATTGTCCGCTATTGATGCTGGTTGCCACTGCAGCTCAATGAGATTTATGAGAAAAAGTTGCAAGATGAATTTATATAAGGCTTCTCATCTATATAGAGACTAAATGTATATGTAGTGTACATTTTTCTTCTTAGCCTAATGCATCTTATAAAAAATGTTTACCTTCTAATAAGGTGTGTTTATTTCAAAAAATTCCAGTGAAGTTACACTTTGCAGGTAATAGGGATTATTTTTACCTCCTGCAGTTTCATTTTTCAGTAAGAAATCACTCTGCAGCTTTTTTTCAAAACTGAATGAAAACAGAAAAGCTAAAACTAAACACAGAAGACTACAAGGATGGCTGATGGCTAAATATATCACAGCTACTTTTATTTATTGCTAAAAAAGCCACAGGAAGTGCCTACTTAAAGTAACAAAAGTCTTTTAACTGTTTTGAAGTGATCTGATGTGCAATAAAGTAAAATAGGTATTAAAAAATGTCACTTTTGTTTTGTAAGTAGTAATTTTCTTTCTCTCATTCCCCAGGAAGTGGGGATCTTTTCCACAACATTTTGTGTGGAAGTGTCTTCAATAATATTTTATACCTCATTTTTCTTTTTTTGTTTCTCTGTTTTTTAAAATTATTTTTACTTATTTTCAAAACAATTGCAGGGTGGGTGGGAAACTAAATTAAGAATGGAAACCCACAACTTTTAAATTTTTTTCAAATTTTGCTAAAAAGAACACACTTAGAAACTTTGACGTAATTTTGGTTGTTTACACTCTGCTTTCCACAGGATAAAAAAAGCAACCAAAATAAAATAAAAATAAAAAATCCCCTCGATTTCCTCGATTAATGAGAATGGCACTTTATTTTATTTATTTATTTATTGTTTATTTATTTAAAGTGTTTATTTACCTTAGCATATTTCCTGATTGGGGTTTTTGTTTTCTAGCGTTTTTGGTTGGTTGGTTGTTGTTTTTTATTTGGGGGTGTGTGTGTTTGTTTGGTTTTTGTTTTGTTTTGTTCTAGTAGTAAAATTGTATTAAGATTAACTTTTTTCATTCTTACTGAAAAGTTATATGCTACTTTTCAAAGGAGTGAAAAAAGAAAGATTTTTTTTATGTTTATGTATATGTATTCTTATAGAATTCTTAAAATAGAAAAGAAAAAGGTTTTGTTGGAGACAATTGTTTGAAGGGAAGTACTTCAACAGAGACTAGTTGTCTCAAGCTGATGGGTTAAGATTGTTTCTATGCTTGATTACATACAATGCATAGCAACATAGTACTCCTTTAAATTATCCCAAAATGTTTATTTTAGTCTGAATGATTTTGTGCCCTGTTATTTCATGTAGAATTGTCACAACTAAAAACACTAATTGCACATTCATCCAGGAAGTTGCAATAAAAAAGATTATAAGTGATGACCAAACAAAAGGTAGGTTCCTATCTCAGGAAATAGTTTTTGAAAATGTACATCAATTTCACATCAGATAATTTATTTCATAACATGACATGTCATTTCATAAGAAGTTACAGCAAGATAACCAGCTACACAGTGACTCTTCTGTGGTACAGCATTTCATAGGAAAAGCAGCGTTCCTGTTTTAAAGCAATATTAAACATTGTCTGTTAAGTATTACAATGCTCTTCACCCAAGCACTACTCCACAGGGAGCTTTGTGTAGACTTGGAAATGATGATGCAAACTGAGACATCACTAATAGTTCTAATTACTGTTCTTTATCCTGCTTGCTGTTGGGTTTCTGTCTTGAAGTATATCTTTAATCACCAGACAGATATGGGGGAAATAAACACTTTCATTAACAATTAGAAGTACAAACAAATGTACAAATGTATTGCTAGTTTTTTGAACTGTGCTTGAATGATCTGTGCTCTAGAGTTGTGTGTGTGATTTTGGGTGCCTTAGTTTTGGTTATTTCAGCTTTATACAGCTTACACATACATTAAAAAAAAAAAAAAAAAGAAAAAGAAACGTTCAAAATAACATGTTTGCTACTATGAATTAATATTTTAGGGCCATATTGTGCCTAGAGGTACCTGACCCAAACTCTTGTCTTGAAATAATTGTAGTGGAAGGTTTCTGGAATGTGGAAAGATCCTCTCTTTTGTCCACCTCCTTCAGTCTAGCGGCAGACTGACATTTCTGGAGTCTCCAGAGCATGTGCTACCCTAATTTCTGTACTTGTGTCAGAAACCATAAAATTCTGAAGTACAGCAGCAGCATTTTAAAACTTCTTGTAGGTTATACTTCAGTCTTCACACAGGAGGATCCCTACATCCTGAATCATGATTTCACCTCTTAAATTTGGCTGCTGCTTTTAAAACCTTCCAGATAGAAGAAGGTTGCTTTTATGAACTTCACCTTAATAACCAAAATTCTGATACCACTGGTAACTTTAGGCCAAGAACATTGTGTAGAAATTTAAGGACTAATTACAATAAACATTAGTGACTGCTTCTTATTCATGGTTACAACTAGGAAAAAAAAAAAATGTTACTTAACTAAGCATTTGTGTTAAGAAAGCACTGTTGTTGCATCAGTTTCATATTTTTTCACCTTTTTTTTTTTTTTTTTTAATAGCTGGGATCACACTATGCATAAGACCTGTCTTTCTTCATAATAGAGAAAGACGTATTATTTCTATCGTAATGCAGAATGAATCACTTTCTGCTTTCCAGATTTTTCTTTCCCTTAGTTATTTATTTCCCTGGCATAATGATAATAGATCAACAAGTAAGATTTTTCTTATAAATGTTGTGTCTAAATGATAGCTTGTCAATTTTTCTGAGAAAGGTCAGACCATACATTTGATGATAAGGTTTATAAAAAGGTTTCTAAAAAGGCTTAGCATAAGCTTTTAGTACATAATGAGCATAGCCCTGCTACTGATTACCACACATCCTAAGAAGTATTTACACTGTTGTCTTTGAATTATGAGAAACATGTCTGTAATTGGGACAAATTCTTGCTCTCTTAAGTGCCCTTGAATATTGCTGAAGTCATAGTGAATAAGGTATGCAGCCCAATACACATAGAAAGGAGCTAAGTGTGTTAGGAGTACTTAAATAGGAAAACTTTACAGTCTAAAAGTCTACAAGTTCTGTAGTTTCAAGCTTTATCTGATAATGCATTTCAAGGACAGTATACAATAATCTCTTCCCCGTTTTAAAAGCAGTTTTTAGAGAATGGTGATTTTCAAAGTAAGCAGTCTTCTTTCATTCCCTCTGGAAGTTTGAGCACAGTTAGCCTGGTCTGAGAACTACAGCATCCTAAAAGCACTGAACTCTGGGCCAAATATGCAGCTAAAGCCACTTGTATTGAAAAAAAAAGACAAACTAGTAGGAACTATGTGGGTAGCATCTTCTTTTCTTGATACAAAATTCTGGTTAGAGTACTTGACCTGTCAGAAGAAAACCTAGATTCATTGTTTTCCTCAGCTTTAGACAGTACAGAATAATAGCTACCATCTTGCCAGATGCTATACCTTCAGCTGTTCAGCAGCAGGGACCCTAGCTAACCTCCCTTAGTCTAGAAGGGGGACTCTTGGCCTTATTGTAAGAAACTCAGCTTTTGATCCTTCAAACAAGTGCATTTCAGTCTTCTATTGAATGTTTATTTGATGAAAAATCACACAAACTAGCTTGGGGGAAAAGTCCAAATCCAAGTCTGTCCTTCTCTCAGGTAAGTGCCCTACTCACTGAGCTAGAAAGTTATGGTCTGATGAATCTTAAATTATTTCTGCACAGTGGCACAGCTTTGAGAGGAAAATCGCCTGAAGCCTAATCATTAGGTACTCTCCTAGGAAATGACAGACTGTTTTTTTAACATCCTAACACAGACAAGGGCACTGAAGTGTGTATGAGAATGGCCTAACACCAGCTTGTTCTGCAAAAGGATAACTTGAACTACCATCCCTCAGAATTTTAAAAGAAAACAATGAATATCTGCTTCCCTCTGGAAGGAAGAGATTTACATCAAGCCCCATGAAGCTGTATGAATCCTGAGCATATCTAAAATCTTCTTACAAGGTCTTGCAAGGCAATAAAGTTACCCAAAGGAAAGTGAAATTGAAAGCCTTCTCTACCTAACACCTGTTCATATTTCCAGATAAAATAGCTTGGGTATTTAATGCACTAGCTCTGGAAAAGAATTGCATTATGAGGACTCACAGCTCTCTGCATATATGTTCCAAGAGATTTGGAAACCTAACCTGGATGTAGAGATTCCTGTTTCTGAAAACAGTTTACTGAGAATCAGCTGATGTAGTGCTGAACTTCACAGATACAAGTGGATAATTTAAAAATCTTTTCATTGAACATTAGGGTTGTAAAAGACCTCTAAGATCATCGAGTCCAACTGTCAACCCAACATTACCATGACCACTAAACCGTGTACCCAAGTGCCAAGTCTACACATTTTTTGAACACTGCCATGGCTGGTGACAGATAGATGCATCTTGCTAGATGCTAATCTCAGATGACTTGCTTTTTCGTAAAATTTGGTTATTTCCTTGGAAGTATTTCCATTTGTTTTTCTTATCCTTCTAACCTTAGCAGGAAACTGTATTTACTTAAACTACAGATGTTTTAAAAATAATGCTATTCCACAGTCTCTTATTAGGTATTTTACCTACTTAGAATAGGTAGATTAATGTATCAGTAGAGTTTCAATTTCCTCTGACTAGAAAGAACCAGGATGAAATTCAAGGCAGGAAGAGGTCAAGTCTTTGTTCTAGTAATGATTTAAGTGCTGTACTTTCAAATCACAAGGTGATTTTTGTCACTTTCTTCCAAAGGTTATTGTACATTTTATGTTTTCTTAGAGTAGTAAAGTATTTCAAGAGAAACAGAATGTGAGTTTAAAAAGTGCTTTTCAGAGAATAAAGAACATGAACCACTGTGTGATTTGTTCTATCATCTTTCCAGAATCTATTGCAACTAGGGAATTCACTTCTAGGAAGAGAAAGTCCTGCAAGAATATGAGGTAAGAAAGTCCTTATGACTATGTTCTTGTGACATATACATTTTACATTTTTGTTAAAAATAACACACATTAATGTACCTGACTATATGTACGTACATACAAAGACAAATAGATATATAAAAAGAAAGAAAAAACATTTTATATATAAAGGTTAAAACACGGAAAAATGAAAACAGAGAATTGAATTAGAGCTAAAATGATGCTGCCTGATTTAGTTCTCACACTTATAATTGCAACAATTGAATTATTTTTAAAGCCTAAAATGGATCAACAACTTATTTTTGCAGATACCTGTAAAATTTATGCTCTTTGCATTTTATTTTCTACCAAGAAGCTTTTCTGTCTTTTCTGGCTGGTATAAAGGTATTTTTGCACATACTTGATTTTGGTTAATTTGTTGACTTTCTGAGTTTCAGAACACTCCCCAGAAACCTCCTTGGTTCTTAGACAGTTTTCTTATGTCGTAACTGAGGTCTGTCTCTATGCTGCATCCTTTCAGCAAGGATGCTTCATAAACTTCAGGCTTACAACTGCACTGTGCTGTACTCCCACCTATGACGCTTTTGCACCTTTTATTTGCAAGCATATCCAACCGCTCAGAGCTGGAATTTCTCTTTCCCCTTGATCCAATCATTCTTCCTACTTTTCTTATTCTATATTCCCATATGAAAAATTAAAATAATAAAAATAAATAAATCAGTCTGGTAGCAACCATCACAACAACACAGGGATACAGTGAAATTGCCAAATCTGAAATCTATTTTAAGACCTGTGTATTCTGCAACTAGTGACTGCATCAGTGGACAAGGGACGACCTATGGATGTGCTCTATCTGGACTTCTGCAAGGCCTTTGACACAGTCCACCACAACATCCTACTAGCCAAGTTGGAGAGATATGGGTTTGATGGGTGGATGGCCACATCCAGAGGGTAGTGGTCAATGGCTCAAAGTCCAGATGGAGAGCAGTGACAAGTGGTGTCCCTCTGGGGTCTGTACTTGGGCCTGTCTTGTTTAACATTTTTTGTCAATGACATAGACAGCAGGATCGAGGGCACCATCAGCAAGTGTGCAGATGACACCAAGCTGAGTGTTGCGGTCAATACACCAGAGGGACAGGATATTATCCAGAGGGACCTAGACAAGCTGGAGAGGTGGGCCCAGGTGAACCTCATGAGGTTCAACAAGAGCAAGTGCAAGGTCCTGCACCTGGGCCAGAACAATCCCCACTATCAATATAGGCTTGGGGATGAGGCAACAGAGAGCATCCCTGCAGAAAAGGACTTGGGGGTGCTGGTAGATGAGAAGCTGGACATAAGCAGCCAGTGTGTGCTTGCAGCCCAGCAGGCCAATCACATCCTGGGCTGCATCAAAAGAAGTGTGGCCAGCAGATTGAGAGAGGTGATTCTGCCACTATTCTGCTCTGGTGAGACCTCACCTGGAATACTGTGCCCAGCTCTGGAGCCCTCAGCACAGGAAGGACATGGACCTGATGGAGCAGGTCCAGAGGAGGGCCACAAGAATGATAGGGGCTGCAACACCTCTCCTATGAGGACTGGCTGAGGAAGCCGGGATTGTTCAGCCTGGAGAAGGCTCCGGAGAGACGTAATAGCCACCTTCCAGTACCTGAAGGGAGCTTATAAAAAGACTGGAAAGGGCCTGTTTACAAAGGCCTGGAGTGAAAGAACGAGGGGCAATGCTTTTAATTTAGAAGAGAGGATTTAGATTATAGAGTAAGGAGGAATTTCTTTACCATGAGGGTGCTAGAACACTGGAACAAGTTGCCCAGGGAGGTTGTTGAGGCCCCATCCCTGGAGACGTTCAAAGTGAAGCTTGACAGAGCTCTGAGCAACCTGCTTTAGTTGAAGATGTCACTGCTCTCAGCAGGGGCATTGGACTAGATGACCTCGAGAGGTCCCTTCCAACCCAGACATTTCTATGATTCTATAAATACAGTATAGTGTTGCATTAATGGAAAGTAAAAAAAAACACAAAACATTTATTCTATGCTAAAATAGTATTTTTACCACCTTTTGTAGCTCAGCACATGAAATTATACATTGCTTAGAAGATATACAATAGGAAGCATGACTTATATTTTAATTCTGTTAACAAACTTTGACTTTACACAACTCAGAGAATGTTTAAATAGCATATGTAGAGACAGAAGCACTGAATGCTATGGCACAGAGGAGGTGATTCAGAACACTTTTGGAACTAGGTGGTTTTGGCACTACCAAAATAACAAATATAGGTTGCCTAGTGCAGGAATCCCAATGAAAATATATGTTCCACTAGAAATATAGCTATATCAATTCTTCATTATAACACAAGGAGAAGATAGTATGTATTGTTCTTAAAAATGTCTATTCAACTTTGTACTTCCTTCTTGGATCAGTCTTAGCTACATTTATATACTCAAAATGGAAAAAAAAAAAAAGTTTTTCTCTTTTCTTCAGTAAATATTCACCATATGTACTGTCACCCACTGTGTACAACCACTGGTAATTTCATGTGTTATTTGTAACAGTGTGGTAGCATAGCAGTACACAAAGTTTCTCAGTCAGTAAAACAGAGCTAACACAAAATGAAAAACTTACTGAGAAGATTTCTTCTGTGTGTTTAGAATTCCATATTTTAGACCCTACCAAAGTTCTGCATGGCTTCCTAATGCACTGATGCTCATTTTCAGAGGTACATTGCCTGTCAACTTGCTACTGAGGAAACTTACTGTGTATTCATCCTTGACAAACTCCTGACAAACTTTCTTGAACGGGAATAAAACCAGAGGAGTTTGGTACATCTAGGCAATATAAAACAGGATTTTGAAGATATCTTGTGCATATGTAGCTGCATTGTCATGTCAGCTAACACATGGCTCATAAACTGAGGTGAAATGTCATTGCTGACCCTTTCCAGTAACATCTGTTCCTATGTAACAGGAAATCTCAAATGTTGACACTCTTCAAATATAAAGATAACATAGGAACTGCTGGCTGTTCATCAATTTATAGCGCATTTAGTCACAATTGTAGTTGGGAAGTTAGGAAGCACAAAGATGTGTGCTTTTATCAATTAATTCCAAAATACATTGACAGACTGTCTTCTGTTGGGCTGACATATGTCATGTAAGCTATGAAAGAAGCTATTTTGTAATATCTTAGAAATAGAACATTTACAGTGTATGGCATAGGTAAGGTGTTGTAGTCATTAATAAATACTAATCTAGTAAATAAAAGTCCAAGCTTTAGACAGTTCTCTCATGGTAGAGGCAATGTACCTTGTTTGCTCTTCACTTTTAAAATCTAAGTCAGATTGTTTCCTCTTCTAAACTTTTCTTCCTCTGTATCTTCAAAAAACCCAAAACTCTAACCCCGAGTCTGTGTCTCAGGGTTAGAAGCTCTAACTCAAGCCCATGCTTGGAGTCATGGTTCAGAAGAAACAAATTCTCTTTGTCTCCTTCTTCCTTGGTCTTGGGTTGTCTTCTGACATAAAATAATTTTTCTTTTCAAACAGCTACTGAATTTTTGGACTAAGTTTTTTTTGAAACACAGGAAGATAGATATATTTTATATTTATAT
>JAAGNO010017707.1:23908-44887 GCA_033439905.1 Ceryle rudis
CTCATACTATTATTTCTACTCTACAAGCTTTAAGTCAGGGTTGTCCAATCCTTCAAGAGCCACTGCAATTCCTTGATTAACAAAGAATTCCTCTACAGATGGACATAAAAATTGATTTGGCATGGAAATGATCCTTTCTAAAAATCTAGAAGGTTCATAATCAAAATCTGTTGTAACTCTTCTATAGCTTTCATGTTCTATTTAAGACGTAAATTGCAAACAAAGAAAATTTTCCATAGGGAACTATTGTTTCCTTATGGAAAAGGAATCCTCTCCTCAGGAAAAGATGTATATCCTTAGCAAAAACAAAACTAAGGATAAAAGGAAAGAGCTCATAGGAAGATGTTCTATCAATGGCAGACAAGGTCTCACCAATTTACCATTTCACTCAAATTTCTCATGCACCTTACAAATTTGACAAGCTTTATCTGCCAGTGGTCATTTTTTAAATGCCTTACATATTCAAAACATAGAAGGAATTATAGGAACATTTATCATTTCATCAAATTAAACTATATGAAAGGAAAACAAAATACTGTTTTACTTAAAACTGTTAAGAAGCTGGATATTCTCAGTGAAGATGACCTTAAACAGACATATACATCAATAGATTCTTTCGCTGTTTTTTCTTATGTCTGCACCTACAAAGCAGTTGTAAACACAATGTTAGTACTAGCCCAATAGCTATGCTTGATCATAGTCTTTGACACCCATTCTAAGTTATTGACCACTCACTTTCATACAAGGAGCTATACTGAATGGACTTAAACTGTACTATATGTTATTTTAGTATAAGCAAGTCTCACAATCCTTTTCCTCCCCTTGTTCCCATCCTGTTAAGTTAAAGACAACAGCAGACAATTTAAAGTTGTGCCTAATTTTCCAATTAAATGGAGTTTTATCTGAGCTTCAAAAAGGGAGACATTTGGTTCCACAGTGAATGGTCTGTGATTCCTTTTGCACTTTATTTTTGTTTACCTTTAAAACAAAAATGAATGTAATAAACAGTGGTTTGCTCTCAGAAGACCATATAACACCTAACATCACGAATCCTGGGATACATTGCAGATTTAATAATAAAACTCAGGTCTGCCAATTGTATGCATGAACAACCCCATTAAAGTCAAAACAATTGTTTAGATTGAATTTATTCAGAAAAATATTGATATTGAGAGCCATAGACTGCAAATCTTATTGAACACATCTCACAAAGGTTTGCTTTTGTTGCTGCCTTAATTGAGCAAAACTCTAAAAAAGAAAGGGTTTTCCAGAAGAGTTCCACTTTTTACTCAAAATGAAACATAAAGTGTTTGATCTCAGCATGGTCACATTTGCAAACCGATGCAGATCTTTAATGTCCTGAAGAATGTTGCCTCTGCTGAGTGGAAATACTGCCTTTAGCTTCTTGTGATTGAATGGTTATGTTTCTTCCTCACTGCTGATCTGTGACTTCTGAGTATTTTATGTCCATTCTGTGAAATACTATACCATCATATGGAGATGCTGGTGATAATAGTCAGCTGTCAACCCAGTAAAGGTAGATACTAGGTCCGTGAGCTGCTTTAACTCACTCTGCTCAGTGAAATAATAAATACTGTTCCAGTAAGATCTCATGTGCATTCTCATAGCCTATTGCCTAGAGGACCTTGATGGAGCAGTAAAGATAGTTGGTAATAAAAAAAATTAAGACAAAATTGAAACTGTAGTCACAGTGTCCCTTTAGAATATGTTAGTACCAAGCAGTAACAAGGGAATAATTTATACCCAGAACAGAGGAAAAAGTAATCTCCTTTATATTTAAAGCTTTATTTTATTGTAATATTTTACACATTTTCTGTATAATGCATTTTTTTCCTTATCTTAAAATGTCAATATTTCTTCATACATTCAAGAATATTTACAACTTTTCTCTGATTTAATATTGAATGGACTGGGATTGCAGCTCGACTCTGATCAGCATCACAGAGGGTCAATAGTACCATCTAGCAAAATAAAATATGTTTCAGAATTTTATTCCATAACCTTATGAAGTAGTTCAGAAAGAATCAACCTGTTCTCTTTGATCTTCATTTTTTATTGTTTACGTTAATTCAGTTTCTTCACAAAAGCGATCTCTTAATATCAAGGCATCTTTAATTGGCTTTGAAAGTGAATTCTAATGGAATTTTCTCAGATAACCTTTAACAGTTTAAATAGGTTAAATTTTAATGTCATTTATGTTGGAAAGGTGTTCAAAATATTATACTATTAAATACTTAATGACATCATTATGAAAAACTTAGCTATTTCCACACAAGGCTCAGGAGGCCAGAGGTATCATTCCACACTAGTTCTTGAATTGTTAAACACGTCTACAGAGATTTGTACTCTTTTTCAAAATTTAATAATAAGATTTAGGTTGCTGCTAACTTTGCAAAATATAGTGTTCTTGCACAGATGTGACTGTTAATTAAAAAGTCTCTTGTGAGTGTGAATGGGTTTCAGGGTGATGGTTTTGTTCATGTTTGTATCATTTAGGAAAATTTGTGTATTTGTGTATTCATAAGCATAAAGTATATAAAAGTGAGTCCTAACTATTGCATAGAGTTATAAGAAAATCGTATTTACATGCAAGTACATTCAGTGACTCCTATGTACAGTATTTCTATGACTAAAAGAATTAATCTATTATTCTTGTCAATTAAACAGTTCAGTAATAACACTTGTACTATAGCTCCAGTAAAGTACTCATTATTTGAAATAACTACAGACTGTGTTTATCAAGCATCCTAAAGAAAAAACCCACAAGTTTATTTTGTGAGTGTTTTGAGAGTGCTTTAAACAAACCTTCACATTTTCAATGGTGGGTGGAAACTGTCAGAATGTTAGAAGAAATCAAAAGAGGAACACAGCTATATTATAAGCTACCCTTCATTTTCTTTGAAGTAAAAAAATAATAAAACACTTAAAATCATAGTATAGGAATGTGAGTTAAAATGCATTGTTACCTAAGCAATAGTAATTACAGTAGAAGACAGAAACAGAATCCTTATACATTGAAGTGTTTGTTAGAAGAGAATAAAGAGATAACACTAGTTTCTTACCTGATCATAATGCATCCTTTTAAAACACTGAATTTTCTTGAAAATCTGCTTCAAAAGAACAATTCATTCTCTTGGTGCCTCATAGCTATATTGAAGCAATTTAATCTTTATTTGGGGAAGTATTAAAGTAACATAACAAAAATGATACAAAAGAAAATAAAGCAGCATTGAACTAGGGAATATTTAGAACATTTGCATGTAAAAAAATTTGCAGACTGAAAAAAAAATAGTTAAATCAATAAAAAACTTACCTGTGCTTAATACACTGCCAAGTAATATATTCTAAATAATATATTATCAACTGCAAATACAAACAGAAGCCTAAGCACTCTGTGAAAAAGTTAGTATGTCTGAAAAAAACTAGAATAAGGGAAATGAAAAATTTTCTGTAAGTTTTACATTAACCACCAGAGTGATATTTCCGTTGCTTATACTCAAGCATAACTTCTATTACTATTTTTAAAATGATTTGGATTCTTTCCTTCACATAAGCTTTATGAATACAGAAATGAAACAACTCAATCTCTTCAGAAGAAAATGTAATTGAGAATGTATTGCCGATATTCATTTTACTTTGCTAACCACCAGTGCGACTGCATATGTGGGAATATGTGTAATTCAGGAACTGATGACACAGGCGAAAAATACACATACCTTTCTGTAAAATTGGTGCATCATTTTCAGTGTTGGAAATCTGATAACCCCATACAAATGGCCAAGATCATAGAAAGAATATTTGGCATAGAAAAGGTTGAAATGTATCATCAAAACCCATAGCTTTATCAGATTTATAACTCAGCTAAAGCTGTACTCCTGTGTTGTAGAACAGATAAGCTGATGAAAATCTGCAGATTTTTTTCATCATTTTAGACTCCCTTGAAAGAATTCCATCTGCAACACACCTTTCTATTCCTTAATGCAGGACAATGCTGTGCAGATGAGAATATTTGCCTGAAAAGTCTAGTAACAAGCCAAAAAAGACAAAAAATTAGATCTCTTACTACAACAGTCAGATCTGAAATTTTGTTTCTGTTGGAATGTGTTAACAGTGGCAGAAATATTTCTTCTTATGTAAAATATTATAATTAATATATATAATAATGCATTTTCTCCAATATAATATATTTGGTAAATTAAATCTCCAAAACAGAATAACTTACAAGTGAAATATGCAATCATTTCTCCTTCAGGGACAAAGATTTAACAGACGCAATATTCCTGTGGGTTTGTCGGTAATTAAGGTGTATTTGTTTGGGGATTTGTTACATTTTTCATTATATAAGCAACCAATACAAATGTCCATGTTAACTCATATATTTTATACCAAAATTATCAGAGAATAAATAGGAAATCTGGGGATTAACACAGAAAGAACATTTATCTTAGAAGCTTCCATATCCTTTCATATGTCAGGTGCGAGTTGTGTAACTGCACTCACAGTTCCATAAAATACATTAAAAAAAACCCACCATGAGCAAGATACTGGCAAAAGATAAAGCACTCTTATTAGCCACAATGATTATTATTCTTAGATTCATTATCTTCATTATATTTGGGGTGTATGAAAATAGAAAAGACTAGAAATATCCTTCGCTCTTAAGTATTTTCATAGAACACTTGTAAAAAAAATATATTTTTAAATTATGGAATGCAGGATCAACTCTCATCTCAGAGGAAAGGTGTTGATTTATGTATTAAACCTAAAGTTGTGAAAAACATTTGGTGATGACAGTTCAAGACTTGACTATTCCTTTTTCTGTAATTCAGTTGATCAGAAAATAACTGAATTAAAAAGAAAAACAACCAATATTGATATCGATCAGAGACACATAAAAAGTATTGAATAATTTTGAAGTCTAGTGATAGAAAATAAGAATGTAGAATTGAAAGTGGGGAGAATGAATAAATAAATAAAGCAGGCCATGATACTTCAATCAAAACTTACCAATCCAGACAACCACAAACATGCGTAAGAACAAAAAGATGGCATTTCTGATGTATAAAGCGGTAATATGGCTTTTGATCTGTAGTGTCTACAAAGAAAGTTAAATGCTAAATGTTAAAAGTTAAATGCTAAAAGTTATGCTTCTGGAAATATAAGGACAGATGTTAGATTGTTAGTTCCTATGAAAAAACACATACCAGATCTGAGCATGTAGCAAAAATAGAAATACACAGGATTTCAGTCCATGTAGTACATTGAAAGCTGATGAGGAAAATAAAGCCATATTGTCTCCTGACAATATACATAAAGGTGTAAGTGAACTGGGGAAAACCTGGGAAGAAGTCTAAGAGTGGGCAGGAGACTAGCTTGTGCAGAAACTCTTTGCCTTGTTTACCCTACTGCCCAAGAAGAAACACAGTAAGTTAAAAATTTCTGCAGAGCAGTGAAAACAAAATATGTTAGACTGAGCCCACTGTACAATAACATTAAAGTTTCAGTACTCTGCTACAGTTTTTGTTTTATTTATAAAAATATTTCTGAGATTTAAATTATTAAAAACAGTAGAAACAAATTCGAAGGTATTTCCTTTTGACATTTTGGATAGACAGGAAAATTCAGCAGATGTAAAGAAAGGTAATACAGTTTTTTGGATAGTGATTCTCAATTTTTTATCAAGTCCACAGGGAAAATTGCAATTGCTCCCAGCCCGTTCTTCAGATGTTGATATACTGTAATTACTGCACAACTCTGCTAAAAAAATAGAATGTGTAGCAAAAGACTATCTCATTGGCAATGTTAAGCAAACTGCTTCACCAAGCTTTTACAATAGCACTATCCAGTCCCAAAAATATTAATGAATAAATATGTGTTCATTTAGACATATTTTTAGTTTAGTGAAATAGAAAATTCGATTTTCTATAAGTATTGGTTCAATAAAACAGTACAATTTCTGGCCTTTTCCAAATGTGTAAGATGGTTTTAGCAATGGTATTCTCAGTTAGTGAGTGTGAATGACAGGACTGAGTTCTGCCTTAGTTCTTTCAGGTAAAAGAATCAAAAGCTATATCAGGACATGGAAGGCCAATGTTAATACATTTTACTCAACACTTAGGGCAGTACAGAACTAGAAGGAGCACCTCTACTGTGTTGACCAAAAAGAGTAACAGATTTGTTCCATGTATTCCTTGGATGTCCTGTGTTGATGGTATTTCCCTACAAGACACTTGCTACATTTCATGGAACAGTTTATGCTTCACTGTATGTCTGCACAGCTCCTGTGGTAAGTACTAAGGGGTTTTAGGAGGTCCTTTCCATCCCCTGTGACTCTGTGATTCCTGATTCTTACTGACTAGCTAGTCATTTTTTCTTCCAGAGTCAACCATCATATCAAAGGGGCTAAAACTCACTACCCCTGACGTAGCTCAGTAAGAAGTCTAGTTTCCTGACCCTAATTCTTTTTCATGTAACATTCGTCATTAAGAATATCATAATTAAAGCCTTACTATATTTCTCTTGTAAAACTTTTTTCAAGGATTTTATATAAATCTCTATTTGTCATAATTACTTCACTAAAGTAAGGTGGTTTACATTTCCTGTACCATCCAACTTGACATTCAAACTTTCTCAGATATTTCAGATAAAGTTCCAGCAGTGTCCTAGAACTTGAGTATGTAAATCTGAGCCTAATTTAGTGAATTTTATATTAAAACCCATTGATCTTACTCCCTAATAAAACAAATTGGTTATAGATAGCATATATTAGAAGGTACAATTACAGAGCAAGCTAAGACACATTAACACATATCAAGAGGTAATTATTTCTAATCTGCTGTCAAATCTGGGCATACGTTTCCTCAGTTAAATTTGCACTGCAAGTGTTGATTTGTCTGCACCTCGCTATCCTGTCAGATGTAGATATTCGTAGCAGTCATTGGCTTAAACGTTTATCACACATTTTTAACATTTTACAGGTAACATCTTAGAATTTGAAATCAGTTAATTCAAAGAAAATAAAGAGGGGAATTCCTTTACAATTTTAAATTATAGTCCCACACTGCTTCTCTCATGAATACAGGTGTTCATTTCAATGATACTGTTTTTGTGGAGTTCATCTGCCATCAGTCACTGATGTTTGATTATTCCTGCTTTTAGGTCATCCTCTTTCACTCCTCTCTAGAGCTCAGTAATATATTACAGTCTTTTCTTCCAGTATTGATCTTTCTGTTCCTATTCTTGCATCAGAGTTGTAGGACTTCACTGTAAATCCACACTGAGTCTAAAAATAGTGGTGAATACAACTAACATGTTAAGCAGCTTCATACTACATCACACCCGTATCTTAAATTACTGCTGATTTTTTGTGAGTATTGAATATTCACTGTGGATTTAGGATGCTGTTAGGAGCAACACAAGTATATACGGTTTGAGAGTTGCCTCTTTGAGACCTGTGTCTTTCCCAGTATGATGCTGCTGGAGCTAACATCAGCAGAGTTGTCTGAAGTGTCTTTGTAGGAAAAGAAAGCCTTACCATTAATTAATTCTTTAGCAAAGTTCCTATCCATAATAGCATATCAAAAAATAAATGAAGAGACTGAGTTTTGGGGACTACGTGTTACAAATTTCAAGTACAAGCATCACTGGATAAAATACTCTACAACGATAGTTTCTACTGCCTTGTCCTGACACTCCTCTGGGATGGCTGGATAAACTCCATCATCTGAGCTTTAAATTCTGCTATGTTGCTTTAGTTTGGCCCTGCCAAGAAATGACAAAATAACAAACATAAATAACATAAAACAAAGACGTCTTTCAGACTGCAGCACTGTCTCCCAGCCAACCATAACTGATAGAAAGCATTACTTTGGAATGCTGCTCTGCCTTATGTAAACCTTAAGTAAATTAATGAGCTGCTTTTTGTGCTTTCTAAACAGGGTATTCGACCATTTCTGCAATTTTTCTTTCCTCTGTCTTCCATTATAATCACTGTCTTGCTAGGGTAGTGCTTCAGTCTGACATTCTTCATCAAGAACAGCTTTTCAAGCACTTTTAACCATTTTTGTGATAGTGGCAGTCTTATGTGAAATAAAGACAAAGTGGAGCTATATGTTATCATTATAATGTGGGCACTTGACTGAATGTCGCTTGGACAGTTCTCCTACTCCTTGCATGTAGACATTCAATGCAACAGCCTAAAACCATAGATCTCACTTCAGAGGCCTACAGAAGAGTCTAGTGGTGGATATGCAATTTCTCATACTCACACTCTCCTCTTCTAGGGAAGGAAGGCTCACACTACTTTATAATATTTCCCAGGGTCTTGGACAGATCTTTCAGGTGAGTCGTTAAGTACAACTTGAACAAAATCATAAAGAGTAATCATCTCTGATCATCTAAAATTGTCATATTATAGTGTATTGTTTGCTCTTATAGAAACTTGTTATACAATAAAAAAAAGAATATTTTGTGGCAATTAGCCAAAAGTAAGTAGCTCATCCTTGATGTGAATATTTGTTTGTTGAATTAACAACTGTTTGAAGAGAGAATGAACCCAGTCTCTCTGATTGCCAGTCTAGGGAACTTAAACAGGTGTTTGAGAAATCTTCTCCATCCTATTAGTTGAAGTAAGAAGGGCATCAAAGATTTAGCTGGCACAAAAAGCTGGCAGGGCAGTTCAACTATATAGTTCACTGTCAGGTATACTGAATGATAGTCACAGCCAAGGCACTTGGAAGAATTCTTTGTATTTCACTATATCTATATCAACCTTCTTTTTTTTTATCAGCTTGAATCCAAACATTACCCTTCTTTCTTCCAGAAGGCATAGCCAGCTGGCTACTTGCATTACAAAACCCAATGTTCAGAAAACAAAATGATAACTACGTATAAATCATTTCTTGATTTGCAGTGTCAGATTTCTGACATTGCTCACTAGTTATACATAACACAGTTCCTTCCTTCATGGATGTTTTGTGACAGAAAGCTGATCCTCCTACAATAAACTGAGCCTCACTTCTTTTGTTTGAATTTATCACAATATGTACAATCAGGAACATAAAGGCCTAATTGACAGGAATCATCTATTACAAGTTTCAGCTAGTCCATATTAGATACTTACAACTATATAAAAAGTAGATGAAAAACTAAGTCTGAGCAACAACACTTAAAAATCATTTGAAGACATGAATTACATATCTTCTATGAGATAGAGCATAATTGCAACATACGGTTACACAGTACTTTGAATCTCTATTTGCATTTAAATTCTTCAAAATTTTACTGAAAACACCTATATTTGCAAATTACAAAACCAGAGATACTAAATGTGTTTAACACACATCATACAGAACACTTCTTAGTTGAAGGTTTGAAGCCAATTTGAAGCATGGAACGGATTTATATCTGGGGTACGAAATAGATATCTAAAGTGACATCCTGAGGCACAGTTAATGAGATTGTCTTATGTAAGGCTATCTGGTAATATGATCATCTCTAATGAGATTACTTTGAAGTAATCCCTTCACAAATTAAATTAATGAATGGTACACATTCACAACGCAAGAATACAGAACTGAAATGTGCTCAAAACATTTTAATGTTAATAGCAAAGGATTTCTCTGTCTCTCATAGGGCCAAGTTATAATGTATATAATAACATATTGCATTAAATCAGAGGAGGCAAAAGACAAGGCGACTCACAGGAAATACAATGTTGCCAAGAACAGTATACGATCTCTGTGAGTATCACATGTCTTCAGAAAATTATAACCAAATAATTAAACAGAAAATGGCTGCTGGATGGAGCCCAGTACTGAATACTTCAGGTATGAGAATGAAAGGGAATACTAAAAATTAGTTCTGAATGTGCTGAGTTAGAGAGTAAGGGCAAAGGAAAATGATTCCCCAGCCTACTGAAAGAAAGACACATAAGGAGAATAGACAGTAAAAAAGTACATTGCAAGGGAAGGTTACATTCACCTCTGTCAATCAGAAATGGAGGTAGATGGGAGCATTAAAATGGAAGGTTAAATCGGAGGTAGGGGGGGAATACATATAGATCATTACTGGTTTAAACCTTTTATGTATATGCCATTTGTTGTTATAAAAAATGAACCTGAATATAAGTAGCTTCTTTCATCCACTTGACTGTTGTGCTGTTAGGAGCTGTCAAGGATATCGGGCATGTTATGGTAGGGATTTTGTAAAGATCTTGTGTATATCTCATTGATAAGCCCAAACAGTCATTAAGATACATATCACAAAGCATATTTCTTGTAATTTTTCTGTAATAGCATTCAAAGATGCATCTAATTGCCATAAAGGCAGGAGCCAGCACACCATGAGTATCCTGACTTGCCTCCAGTTTTGCCTTACTGGGAAATGTTTGGTAGCATTGTTGTTTTCCATGAAATAAATGAACAAAAGCATTTCTGCCTTGTTGGATAATGCTTATTCTCTGCCTCTTTCTGTCATACTGATCTAAAAAGTGTTTGTTACTAGAGACTTTTTTGCCCCGATAGTAGAGGTATTTACTCAGCAAATGAGTTAATTTACCCTCCACTTGAAGCATCTGAACACCATTTAATCTAGCTTTGAAGAATTTAAACCTAAGCATTGATCCATATCATGTAGCCACAGTCAGACTTCTAAGAGAATATTTTGGTTCCTAGGGTGCAGAGTCTTCTTTCTTTTCCTTGTCTTCCTCCCAGCTACCACAGAACCCATGCTCTATGTGGGCAGAAGCTCCAATGGTAAGCAGGACCCCTGCTATTTGGCATCCCATTCAAGAGTCTCTCTACATAGGTGTCACCCTACCTTTGCAATAACTTTACCCTAGGTCCTCTGGTGATGGCTTGATCAGAGAATATTGATTGTCACTAAATAAAAAGGGAAGATTTAAAAAATATCCAAATGAAAGAAAAAACATAGTTAAAAGAAGCACAGGGTGACAGTAGAAAAGAACATATATATGTGATAATAACTTTTCTATGTGCCAGCTTCCATAAAATTTGATGTGTTTAGTCACTCTAAAGGGCAGGCATAAAAGGCTAACTGCAGTACTGCAATTTGTGGGGCTGAGGATACTTTCTCCACATGAAGTGAACAATCACATGGAAGGAAAGTTGTGAAATGTGATGGTGACTCTGGGATTTGACTTTTCAAATTGGGCAAGGGACTTTAAAGCTTTCATCATCATGGAATACCATCTGAAAAAAAGGCAGTAGGCAAAGGATATTGCTTTCACACATTGGTATTTGGTAAAAGGATGTCAAAAAGATACTGAAGCAACAGAATTTACCATGTATCCATGACATCAGAGAGGAAACACTAAAGTCAGTAAAAGCATTACAGTGAAAATGGAATCAAATTAAATCATTTCAGACTAATGCTTGCCTGGTCCTGTGGATGGACTGCCTGACTAAGCACATTAGATGTACTCCAGGAATGTGTCCTCCAGTTCAGTTTCTTCCCAGAAGAATCAAGTGCATGTGCTCTGCAGCTGCTGGGTAATGAGTGACAAAGCACAGTGAGTGGAATGGTGGGGACATTTGCTTCATAACTGCACTCCTGCTCTCAGCTAAAACATTAGTGCAGACACACCCCCAGGACTGCTGAGGAACTTAGGACAGGTCCTTTTCTGATTTTAATGCATTAGTAGAAAAGTAAAAAAGCATAGCATTACTTCTAGTACAGGGAAGTGACTGACTATCCTCCCCTGCAATTACAGGACTATTCTGAAGTCAGTTGTGCCTAAATGGTACATTAAGCAATTTTCAGATCTCTAAAGCTGATTCGTAAGCCAATTTTGCATAAGACTTTTAAAGCAAATCAGTCAACAGTATTAATTTTAATTAAAGGAGAAAGATACAAGAACCAAGGCAGAATTTTTCATGCTTATAAAAGGATGTTTAATATGACAGGATTGAATCTTCTCCTTGAATAGCAAAGGAAAGGACTAGACACACACTGTTTCTAGAGCCTATGGCATTAATAGTACTTGTCAGTCACAGCTCTGCAGATGGTATTTGTACCAAGTGAACTCAGCAGTCTGTAGATCATATCCTTATTCAGGTCTGGGCAATAGGCTACTGAAGTAGTAGATTCTTTAAGGTGTGGTAGAAAATGGTAAGATTTCTCTGCTTGTCTTCCTGGTTTACCATCCATCCTATAACAGTGTAATTATGAAAGGTGTGAGAAGTAACAAGACTTCTCCTTAACGGAGAGCTTTCTCTATTCAAAGCAATTTAGCTTGCCAGAAAGGAAAGTAGTTGCCTAAACCAATTTTGGCTTAATTTCTGTCACCTTGCAACTACTCAAAAAAATCTAAAAATAGTGACTGTAAAACACAAAATCTATCTGTGAATGGCACAGCAATAAATAAATGGCTCTAAGTAATAATCAAAAAACATTCTCTATTTGTTCAACCTGTATTATTGGGAGCTCCAAAAATCTGATCCATCTTGGTATCATATTGGGTTAAATAATTACAGGTACCTTTGGTCTTGTTTGTGGATACTGATCATTGTTGTAAGTTCCTGAACTTACAGTGTGGCCAGAAACAGAACTCTATCTCAGTTCTCATTGACTGTTTCAGTAAAGCAGGCAGGATTATAGAGCAAATATAATTCCTACAACACCTGGATAGTCCTTCCAACAAGCTGGAGTTCTTGTGAACAAACAGAAAGCAACTGGCATGCCTAAATTTCTTTAGAATGAACTCGCACTGACATTATGAGGGTTTAATACCACTTGCAGATGTTTATTCTTCTTAGGAACTGAAATCAGGAAAGAGAGGGTTTGTAACTGTGCAACTTGATGACTGGTGTCCCTTAAAATTTCTTAATGTCAGAATGGCACAGCAGTCACTTAAATAGACACTTTACTGACCCTTCTAAATTACCTGCTAAATTTTTTATATCTGATAATTTTTCAATTGTTGTGCATACCATAGTATTTACACTCATGGTTCTGCCCAATTCCGCCCATTTCCATATTATCATTTACTGATAATGTGGACATGTCAAATGAACATGCCAAAAAAACAACACTTTGAATGCAAAATGAAATAATATATTTTCCTACTATAGTTACAAGTAGCGTTCATGCCTTTAATACATGTTTAGCTAGACATTCACCACTGCAGGATAACTTTTGTCTTATTCTTTTGCCCACCTCTTTGTACAGGAACTTATAATATGGTTTTGAATTGCTATCCCCAGAAAGTGTCTAGGAATGCTATCAGACAGAACTAAACCAGAAAGGTCACCAGCACACTCAACAGGGTGGAGGCTGCCAAATCTTTCTTCACAATATTGGTCATGCAGTGTGTTACCTAAAGAGGTCACCCCACAACAACCCTTCTTGCTCTCTGAATTTCAAAACCACTTCCATGCCAGATTATTCTTTTCAACACTCTTGGGCAAGACTCTGCCCCCTGCTGTAACAAGATTAAGCTCATTCCATAACTGTCTGGACACTCCCTTAGGATCTTGGCTGACTTCCTGCCATCCTGATATCAAGATGTAGCATCTGCTATGCCATTATCCAGTCTTGGCATATGCGTCCCTTAAGAAAGGATACTGTGACATAACCAGTGGAGCACAAAAGCCCTTACTGACTTAAGGACCCATAGGGTTATTACCATCTGTTTATTAATTAGGTGCACTAGGTCTTGATTGTTACATATGGAATGAGCTAAGCTGTTGATGCCTTGGTCCATCAGAATGATATAGTTATAAGGAAAGGATTTTCAAGACACAGGAAGCAAGTGTCCTTGTTTGAATTGCCCAGTACAATGTCTCCCAATGTTTTAAATCCAAACAATTATTCCACTCCTCTACTAAATGTGTTGGATGAACCCTCTGCTCCTGTCTTGCTGTAAAATCTGTTATTTTATAAAAGAACACCCCTACAGGGCAGATTGATAGCTTCAGTCTTCTTCCTCATATTTCCATGGTTATATTCACCATGACATGTCAGTGGGGTTTTTTTTGTAATCAGTCAAAACCATCATTACTCCCACATAGAATCTCCTCCTGAAACAAATCATTCAGCAAGCAAAAAGTAAAAACTCCCTAATTGCATCTTTGGACATGTCAATATATATCATTATATATTCTTTGTCTGTTTGAAAGACATGCTCAGCAAAGCCACAAACAATCCATGTCTTTCTTCTGGAACACTGTAAAACTGGCAGCGTGATTTTTGTTAGACTGATTTATTACTAAATTCCTTATATAATCCCCACAACTCATTATATACCTACTTGTATCTTACATCTTCTGTTCCTTGGAAGAGAAGATCCTCTACTGAAGAGGATGTATCTTGACTCTTGAGTCTTTTTAGGAGCACCCTTTAGTGCACGAAGTTGTCAGGGGGAATTTCCAATTGGCCCTTTCTCTCTGTGTCCCTCCAGGTCAGACAAAAATTCCATATGGCCAGAAGGTAGATCACAGAGCCATATATTCATGGAATGGTTTGAGTTGGAAGGGATATTAAAGGTTATCTTGTCCACCCTCCCTGCCATGGGCAGAGACATCTTTCGCTAGTGATTGAGTATACCTCTATTGCACAGTAAGACCCACAATATATGATCTTTTAATACATTAAATAATAGAGAACTTCCTAGAGCACGTCACTGGATAAATAGATATGATTATGCATTACAGGTGGATAATTCCCAGTTATCAGCCCTTCCAATAAAAATATTTCTACATCTGACAAAATATCAGTATTATGGCAAATACTGCAGAAAACATGTTACTGTAGAAACCCCTAGACAATTCCTTCAGAATGAAGACAGTTTTAATTATTTCAATGTAAATGCATTCTGACCTCTAAAAATGGGGTGGTTTAAGATGGTTAAATGTGTTAACTGCTACACTATACTATTTCAGGTAGGCCAGATTATTGAACAAACTCATCCACACAGCTACCTATAGAATATTTCTCTTTTCAAGATCTAAAACAGTTCCATGGACCCTGGAGCAAAACAGAAGGAATCTTGAAATGCAGCAAGTTTGAACTTCAAATCTCTATGGAAATTAATTTTGCATATGGATTGTATGTACAGATTTAAGCTGTAGAAATAATCTTGTATACTGCTACTGTGATAGAGAGGTTTCTCCAGAGCATTAATTTGAGTTAGCATGAGTCTATGGGAGTTAATGTTCATAAGGAAATGAACGAGACAAATAAAGGAAAACAGGTAGGCAGAGGCTTTTTTTTTTTCCTTGTAGACAAAAATAAAGAACTTTGAAGGCGGGGGGGGAAGATATCCTGCTAATTCCTCAGCTGTCCAATGCGAGCATGAAGAAGTTTGAACTATCCAGTCAAAACAAATAGTAAGCATTCTTGATTTCAAAGAACTAAATTACCAATAAAGAAACCAAATATAGGTTTGTGGGTTTTCTGGAGATTTTTGCAGTGAGGGAGATAAAAGTATCCCAAACAGATTTGAATAATGTCTTTTGTTGTAAAATGGATGGAACTGAAATACCTTCTAATAAAATATGAAAGCTTGTGTATTGTTGTCAATATATTGAAATCTGAATAATAAATCCTTTCAGGATTAACCCTGAGCTTCTCATTCCTCTATTCAGCAGGTGAAAAGGATTTTTTCTTTGGAAAAATATAGCTGTAAAAGCTGTTTGTTCCAACAGCTTCTTTGTTCTAGTATACATTTAGTAAAAAATATAAATGCTTGTTTACATTGATGTGAACCAATGCCTCTTTTAATCAATATGAGACTCTGTATTTTGTAAAATAACTTTTGTTCAGGCATCGTAAGTCATTTGTACAAGTGCCGATAGCGTACAAAAGCAATTGTCTCAGTACTGTGAATTTCAGTAAGAACATGGCACTGATTTCTTTTCTTATGATGGAGTTATCTACCTGTAGATGATGTTTTTTCTTGTCATATTTGATCATATACTTCTTATCTGTAACCCAACTACGAAAATCCATTAGTGGTCAAGACTTACCCCCTGCCTTAGACTTTTCCACAGACAATTGAAGGTTGTTCTGTGTCAAACAGTCAAACTTGCCTGTCTTTTTATTTACTTCATAAAGTACTGGTACAAGCATTTTTACCATCCACCAATGATTAATAGTTAAACAAAAAAGCTTTGTATGGAGATGCCGTGATACATTTGAGAATAATGCTGTAAATTTAAAGGCATATTCTACATCAGAGAATGCTTTAGGCAAACTTATTAATTTTACTTGTAGCTATTTATGCATTTATATATATAAAACCCTTTGTAGTTTTAAAATACATTACTTATAAAATATTGTCACCTTATAGCAAGCTAATGAATCCAGAAAAGAACACTTGCAAACCTTCTGAATAAGGAAAGCAATTTTTAAAAGTGTATTGATTTGTCTAAAGTGTTAAATGACATAATAGGCATACACTAAAGCACTGAATAATTTAAGTAAATCAATGTTTTCTGAATTTCATACAAGTACAAACTGTCTTGGGCAATGAAATAAATCAATATAATAAAAAAATTGAGTAGTATATAATGATGAATGTATGGGATGATAATAACCAGAGCTAAAAACTCATTTTATCATTGTAATAAACAACTTCCAGTCATCTTTTCTCTATTATTCCCATCAGAAAACATGATACTCTATAGTCAATTGATTTTAGCCCTTAAATAACTTTTAATTTGAAAGATGCCTCACTGAAGTATAAATATAACCTTTTTCAAATTATCATCCCGGATATGGTATAGTTATTCAGATTTACTGCTATTACAGTTATTTCGTATAATTTATGGTTCCTAAACAAGGACATATTCTGTAGATCTAAAGGAAGCATCACTTCCATTCTTGAATGACTGCCATACGGTTTTCTTTAATTAATGTCTCCAGGGCAGAAGTCACTGTTTCAGAAATCATAACTTATAACAAGACTTTTTTCTAAATTGTTTTTTTACTAACAATAACCTACTTGTGGAAAGTTAAGTGTTAAAACAACAAAGAAAAATTGCATACTTTTAAAAATTGCTCATAACATTTAGCATGCAAAAAGTGCATCACTTATTTTCAAAAGTTAACAGAGAGAGTATATCTGTAGAAGATGGTTGACGATATTTCTCATAACCATATTTATGAAACCTATTAAATTCTTGCTCAGTGGTAAAAACACTTGAATGAAACTTCTAATTTTAAATTGCATGGTACTCCATTCAGAGTTTTGTAGGTTCAAAAGTCTTTTAGAAATATTACAATGAATTTACTTATATACTTCTGAATACAAATGGATACACTACCAGAATAGCCAGTGTATTTTGCCTTTACAACCCACATCTGAAACAATGAGAAAAACTGAATAGCTTATTCTGGGAAACCACACAAATGAGAAGTTAAGTTTGGTTCTTTTTTTTTTTTTTTAAAAAAAAAAGGACTAAATGAAGAAGCCTTCATTACTAATACTGAAATATAATATCATCAGCCATATACTATATATTTGCATCCAAGGCCATATAGAAGATGTAAGAGGATTTCAAATGGAGGGGGTTTTTTTCATCACATTTTATTTTTACAAAAATCTAATTCTTTCTTAATAATTGAATCACACTTTTAAATATAAATCATATTTTCCACATCACCTCTCTGTTGATCTTACAGGATTCAGGTGCAGCTAGTCAGTTTGAGGAAAGAGAACTCGGTTCTGACTTTGATTGAAATCAGGGAAAAGAAGTACTATATTAACATGAACTCTCCGATTTTTATCCTAACTCAGTGTTCCTCCATACAAGCAGTTCAGAGCAAATTTACATCAGGAAAGTTGTTATAGAAGAGATGAGATTATGTTTCAACTTTAAGTGGTTTGGAGTTTATATTATATAAAATGCATTATTTATAAAAACACAGTATCTATAGCTGCTTTCATTTTTCTAAAATATACTTTTAGACAAACCATCAAGAAAGATTATACTAACCCCGTATGACAAAATTATTTACTCAATAACTTACTTTCTATGAAGTACTATTCAAAATTTTTATTAGCTTCTGAATAAGGCATTAACTCTAATTTTGAAATTCTTTATAATGAAAACATACAGTTACAATCTTTCTACTGAGAAAGTTGAACAAAATCATATTAGCTGCTTCTTAGATGGAAATCTTCCTTTAACTAAATACATTATGCTATATGATTTTGAAAGGGAGATGTCTTTTTCTATAGATATGTAATTGTAAACTTACAAAAGGAAATATCCTATTATCTTTTTTTCCTCAATGTCAAGATACTTACTTGTTTCTAAGTTCTAAAAAGCATTTCTTGTCAGTTTTGGATTATTGTCAGCAAATTGCCATTTTTGCTTTTTCTTAGCTACTTCTGTACCCAGACTTCTTGCAATTATGTGGTGGATTTCATGCAGTTATCTCACAAGGATTTAATATATGTATGCAAATATGGAACTCCATTTAAGAAAAGGTGGAAAGTCTGTTCATTGCACCCAATTGGCAGCAGAGGAAATATTACGTTTGTCAGAAAAGTTACATACTTTTTCTAAAAAGGCAGCAGAAAATTAAGATTTTCAAAAGTGGTATATTATAGTTCCTGCTTGCTCTACCTCACTTATCCTTTATAACTTGGTGTTTCACAAACAGTTTTTAATATGGATCCAACTGAACTTCACTGTTAAAAATAAATTTTCAAAAACCTGTAAAAATCAAAACATCAGCATTTCAAAACTAGCACAGACAAATTACTTCTTTGGTGATCCAGTACTGTAGTCTTTAAAGTACATTTGCCCTTGACAACACTGGGGACAAACATTAAGGTCTTTGACAAGACAGACAGCTGTGAATGGTGAAGAATTGCTTGTATTCCAAACAACAGTTTGGAATAATCAAGAAGGACCCCATACAACTGCAGAAATGTCCTTATTTGCTGAGAAATTGCCTGTTCAAGTGAAAGTACTTAGTAGTAGTAGAAAACTTGACATGGACATTCAATTTTAATATAAGAATATGTAAAACCAATTTTTTTGGGTTTTGTACATATGCTCTATATTTATTTTATATGTCCAACCACACACAGGAGTCAACTCTGAAAATAATTTTGATTAATATTTGGACTAGGTAATTTTACATTTATGATGTACTGGTAAATAACAGGGATGAGAATCTTCCTACACTAAATGAAAGTCCCTAAACAGGAGCTCTTGTCTTCATAGTCCAGCTTGTACTACAGCCACTGATGAAGACTGTCTATCTTGGATAGCACAAGAGAAGTACATTCTAGCAAAGATCACCTTTGAAATATCTGGCCTTTCTTTTTTAGTTAATCCAGAATAAAACTACCAAAATTTATTTTCCCCTGCAATGTACCTACTATTTTTCTAAGAGTACTATATAAGAACTTACTGACCCTGAAAAAAAGAAATTCCAACTGGAGATACCCAAATGATGCCAATTACAGAAAGTTCTCTGGATATTCAGAGCAGTGCTTTACAAGGGAGGAGTGTGCAAAAAGAAGTGAAGCTTTCTGTGAGTTTACTTCCACTTAATGAAGTATCTGAATGCATAGAATAGTAGACCTAATTTGTTACATTAATGTAATTGATTAATTTAATGAATACACCTTTTTGCTCAAAGAGTAAATCTGTAGAGGTCAGTTAGTATTTCCTATATTAATTTACTCCGCAGAGACTGAAAATTAGCACATCATGTACATTTTCCTGCTCTGTGGTAGGGAAAAATGACCCTTTGCATTTTCCTTCCACTTTCTAGACCAAACATTTTTCATCCATATTTCTCTTCAGCTTCAGCAACATGTCCTGGTTCCCTGAAGTTTTATCCTGAACTTAAACTTTGTGTATGAACATGGTAAATGGAAGAAGGCATGAGTTCTTTAAGAAAGTGTAGCAGTTACGTGCTACTACCCATGGGAGTGTTGCTCCTGTTATTATTGAATTTTTATTTGGTTTAAAGAAAGATTGTAGAAAAATAGTTAAATATTAAGTCATCTAAGCACACTGACATCCTTCAATTGAGAGAGACATAAAATGATTCCCAAGTGTAACCTAATGAAGGAAATAAACATTTTTTTGATCATCTTTCAATGAATTTTAGGATCAATTTGGGGCAGGGACATTTGTTGCAACCTTAATCAACTAAAAAAATTCTACAAATGATTCTTTGATTTTATCGTATAGAAAAAAAAAGCATATGAGGTATACCAAGAACACATTTTGTCGATAAAATGACTTGTCACAACATATACAGAGGTTAAACTAGCTTTTCAGGTAGTACTAAAATAATAGTATTACAATCCTCAAGAAAGACATTCTAATGTTTTTTTGTTCTTGGTTTGGTTTTTTTTGGTGGCAGATATTAATGAGAAGAAATAATTAATCTTATAATACACAGTTCTTTTACAATTATAGCTATCAATATAATTTAGAACAGGTTAAATATTTGGAAAAATTACATTACAGCAAAAAATATATGCAATATTTTCCTGCATTGTCACAATAAAACCCCGTCTAAAATATGTATTATTTAAAATATCATTACCAAATTGCATGTCAGATGCCAAAACAAATCAATTCCCAGAGGTTTGTCCCAAACTCTGCTGTAAAACAGAGGTCAAAATCTGCTTAACATCTGCTTTGGAAATATTGAAAAGGTACCATGTCATATTTAATTTTTCTGATCTTTCTTTGATTTTTAAGAGTATTTATAATTTGTTAATAATTCTTCAATGACTATGTTCTGAAAATATTAACAGCTCTTATGTGGAATATTATAAAATCCAGAATATTAATAATATATAGTAATAAATTTTTTCCCCTCATTTTTCCATTTTTCTCATGGGCCACAATCATTATTTATTTCTAAAGAATTGTCCTGGTTCGAGTGAGAACAGAACTAATTCTGTTCAGTGATTTTACTTTTCATCTCAGCTCTTCTAACTGACTGCACTGTCTGAAG
>JAAGNO010017712.1:11027-34267 GCA_033439905.1 Ceryle rudis
GTTGTTAAGTTTCTGCAGTACTTAGATAGTTAAATTCATGGATTAGTTATGCTCATTGATTTTTAAAAGCATCTTCAACCACTTTTTAATCACTGCCTTGGACATTTCATTTCATACCCCTTTCTCTGCAGTATAACTGAAAGCAAATAGGTGTACCAGTTTTTCTTATTCTGCAGTGCTTGCTATTTTTTATATTGCCACCCTTTCCCTCTCCCATACCTCTGATTGCTCTTGTCAGCACACTGGGAAGCTCTTTGTGAAAGTTGTGGTTGCTACTGGCATTCATACAGGTGTATCAGCTGGGGCATCACCTGGCCTTCCAGCATGGTTTGGATAAATGTACTCTGGGTACAGCACGGTAGAATTGTGTTCTGGTTTTATTTGCAAATGACAGAGGTAAGAAACTGCAGATCTGAAGGTGTGAGAGGTCTCAAGAGGTTGGTTTTAGAGGATCCTTCAGCTCTCAAATTTACAGTGCCATGGGACAGCCTCAGTGGTGCTTGTGGGACCCACAGCTGTGAGCAGAAAAGGCCAGAAGCCAAAGAAGCAATCATTGCAAGTGCCCCCTTGTCCACCACGCACAAAGTCAGCAGCTTGACTGAAGGACTTTGATTTTAAGCTGGGTTTTGCTGGAGTGGTTTACACGACAGGCTATCACCCATAGACTCTGGCAGGCAGATTGTCTTTCTCTGTTTTTCTTATTGGTCCTTGAGACTTTAATTTCATGAAGTTTTGTAACAGTACTTTCAATGTATCTTTTGCTATGATTTTTGCTTCTACAACAAAGGGCAGAGGTATTATTTCTGCCTTTACATATAGTCTGAATAAGTCTATTTTTCCAAGTTAACATTTGCTTTGATAAACAGAAAACAGTACTCCTGTAGCTACCGCAACATAGTAAAGAAGCAATAACCCAAGTTAAAAATAGGCTCACGCAAAAATAGTCTCTCATGGCAAAGGGCAGGAAATTGGTTTCAGTTGAACTAATATTTCTCTTGAAATGATCTGTATTTGCTACTCAGCTTCTGCACACCCCCTGGCAATTCCAGATGCCTCTGGAAAACCCTCTGAAGCTGTGTGTTGCACTGTCTATATATGGAGAGGCAGCGTGATTTCTCATGGGTTTAGTTTTTTGATACAGAAGAAATATTTGTGTTTATAGAAGCACTGTAGAAAGTGTGTATTTTATCAGATGACTTATTTATAGTATTTCCCCCTTGTGAGTAGAGAATAAAAACAGTGCATCCCAAACCAGGGAATTTACATCTAGGCTTGTAAATTCTTCTGCTGTGGGTGTTTTAAGTAGAAAAACAGAGGCAAAATCACACAAAAGGACACAAACAGTCCAGTACAGTGTAGGTTAGCATATTGGACATAAGGCTTGAAACAATTTTTGGAAATAGATATAATGTTCTTGTTGCATTCTAGATGGACAGTTATTTTGTTCCTAGATAGTGAAATTATGCTATTGCTCTTGCACAGGGAAGTACAAAGAAATTTCAAATCTTTTTTTCTGTGTACCCTATATAAAAATCATATCCTTCCTAGTCTCTCCTAGGTGAAACATTCTCAGTCTTTTTTTTCACCTGTTTCTGTCACAGATTTCCCCATCCCCTGGTTTTTCAACAATTGTGCCAAGTATAGCTGGGAGTAGGGACACTACAAGCAATGGGGATGTCAGAACTTGTACAAAACAAGAGCTCATAGGATATTACATGTAAAGTTATATCATTTTAACAATTTTTTATAGATGCCACATCAATAGATGTATTCTTTACCAAATAAAATATTTTCTTATGAAAAATAAACTGAACATATTTTTGCAGAATAAATAGTCTATAGACATGACAATGGGGAAAAAAATAACACAAAAAAAATATTCAAGTACCACATGGATGCCTGTGGTAAGTAGGTTTATTATTATCTTGCTCTAATTGACTTTTTTTCTTCAGTAACTCAGTTGTCTAAAATGCAGTCCCACACAGTTTCAGAGTAAATCTTCAGAGCTAATATTGAGATCACCTAATGGTATTATTGTTCTCAAAAAAAGCTTTACTGATTCTGTAGCCACATTTATTTCCCTGCAATTACACACTTCTCAGTTTAAATAAAGTCAGGTAAGGGCCCCACCAGCACCGCTGGTGCTGCATCTTTACCTGTTCTTACCTCAGTCAGCTACCAAGAAGAACTGAAATATGATGGGAAATAAAAGCAATCTTAGATGTATTAAAGCATATTATTTTCCTGCCTGGTGTAAATGAGGTGCTAATAGAATTGAAATGGCTTGAAATGTGTAGTGAGAAATGATAGTAAGATTCATTTTCTAGACCCATTAAAACAAAAGATATGACTGGCAAGTTATTTATTTAACTAGGGAATATAAACAACATTATTTCTAGTTTTGAATGCCTAAATACAGAACATCATAAACTGTTTAGAGACATCCCAATACAGTAGGGGAGAGTATTCTCAGAGTATTTGTAGCAAAATGTTGATTCATCTGAACATCATGTGGTTACTAAAGCCTAATCAAAACT
This sequence comes from Ceryle rudis, assembly GCA_033439905.1. NCBI lineage: Eukaryota > Metazoa > Chordata > Aves > Coraciiformes > Cerylidae > Ceryle > Ceryle rudis. The sequence goes on from JAAGNO010017712.1 coordinate 13,565, forward strand.
TAGGTTGCCTTTTCTATGAACAGCACTCGGAGGGGCAGAGCTGAGCATTTTTAATACACAGAGATAACTGAAGCTTGATTTGCTACTCTATGCAATACTACAGATAAAATAGTGATGTTTACAATGCAGAGAGAAAAAAAGGTTGTCCCTGGGAAGACTGCAGGAGGTTGCAAGTTGAAAACAACCTATCCATCAATTTCTAACATTTCAGCCTATAAAGCATTCTAAATTTAAACTTAATCACCTTTACATCTCATGTGGGCATTATTTTACCTGGCTTTAACCACCCAGAAACTTGGTGTCTAGACTAGGCTAAGCATCTAGACTCCCTTTGTAATCAATGGATTGGAGATAAAGACACCTCCAGAAAGGCTAAATGAAAGAATGGAAAATGTTGTCATTTGAGGTATTGCTGATGTAGGTGGGATCTGGTCTAAGAAAAGATAACAGAACTGAAGCCATTAAGGCATGCAGACTGATCAATCTGTAACGTGGCAAAATGCACTCAAGCCTAAAGTTCAGTGCCAGGCACTCCTCCATGGAAAAACACAAGGTACAAATATGGATATATATGTATGTAATCACTTTCTAGTCATTACCTGTAGGCACGTTTGCACAGCCACCTAAAGCGGACAAGCCATAACCTAAGGACTTGTTAATCTGTTATCAGACTGCCCAATATGGCAGTCTGATTCAGAGATGAAAAGCCATAAAATCAATTTTGCACTCTACCAGAGTGTGATGTTTTCTGTAGATCACCCTGGAGGAACATGATGTAAAAATCATTTAACATAAGAGGTTTCTGAGAATTCATAGGCCTGGTCAGCCAGGCAACCATACTTTTAAAATGACAGAACAGGTATAAGACATGGCAGAGAAAATTTAACTGATTAATAAGTTGTAAATGCAACAAAGGAAGAAAATATGTGTGCTAAACTAGTGGATTTCCTGTTATGATATTCAAATATGGAATATTCCTCGGAAATTAATTGACTCAAAGTTCAGTATTGAATAAAAGATGTATTTTTCATGTATGTGGTGGAGTTTTGTGTGCTTGTCTATGGAACTGTTTATCTTTAAAATATAACTCTAAACTCACTGAAATTAAATTCAAGGGATGCAGAAGCACACTGAGAATAGAGATCAACAGGGTAATAAGTACAAAGAAGAAAATCCAAAGCTAGAGCTTGGCTGAGTGAATGTAAATGCAGTTGAAAAGTTAGACTGACATCGGGGCAGGAGTTTTATATGCCAGTTTCAAGCGGATCACATCTGCCCCTCTGCAAAATCAGTAAAACATAGAGATTGAGGGGAAGGGGAAGGAGGGAGGGTGGTGGCTCTCAACATAAACCAAACTCTGATTTTCTGCAGCCACCTTGTGTCCAAAATCGAAATTGCAGCTTTCAAAATCCGTCAGCACAGTGCCCTGCTTCAGCAAGATGCTGGACACAAGTATAACCTCAGACTATTAAATGTCGCTGCTGTTGCCAGGGGACCTGCTCACGTGTGTTGAGTTATGCTAATGGGCAAACACTCTGAATTAGAGTGGCTTTGCACTGGTACTCAGTTTCTGGGAGAAAATGTCACATAGGAAGGAAACATTAATTTTACATCCTATTTTTTTTGCAACTTGAACTCTATAGGAATCAAAGCGAATCTTTCCACTTATCTTTATGCTCAGTAAGGTTCTAGTGAAAATTATTTGCTCACAGTGAAGAAAACCTGCTAGATGTTATAGTCTTTGAAAAGTGCTACCATTATGATTGAAAGGGTAAATCTGCAGAAATCAGGGGTCAGAAACTACGAATGGCTGGTGATTAAGCTTTAATGCACAATCCTAATATTCTCAGATGACACTGCATCTGCTCTAGACATAGAAAGCAAGATACGTTTCCACGTTGGAATCAGAAAAATAAGTGCTTTGTCATTGATATAACCCTCTCTCTTTTCTCAAATCAAGCTTTTTAAGTTCAGGGAGAAGACACAAGTGACAGTTATCATTTTCCATGATAGATGTGTAACAAGGAGGATTATTTCCTCACTCACTGCAAAAAGCTGGCCGCCATCCTACTGTGAAACAGTATTCTCATATCTTCCACCTCACCACCACTGAAACAATGATTTCCACTGGGCTCATCTAACTAGGGGCTGGCACCATGCAATAGCCATCTGAGTGGATGAGCTCTCTCCAGACAGCTTAACTGTCTGAGTGTTCAGCTCACATTTAACTCAGAAGGAAGCTGAATCAGAGGTGTTTTGGAAGAAGCCTTTGTCTCTCTTCTTTGGTTACGTAGGCAGGCTGCAGGTACTAACCTGTATGTTTGTTTATTCCTGGAAATTTGTAATTTGCACTCAGGTGATATGAGTATATGAGTAGCTTTCCTCTGTAAATTACCCAATTATAAACCTTATGGGTTTTGTGTGGCTATGGAGGGCCAAAGCTACCTATTTAAGGCAAACACATTGCCTTCAGCCAGATAATGCTGGGCAATGTTTACCAGTGGCAAATAGTTTGTGTCACACTGTTAGAATCAGTGGGACCTTGTGAGGAAAGCAGACACGTGACCTCCACCAGTAAGCCAGTCTTATGCTCCCAACTTTTTATGTCATGGCTGGGGCTTTTCAACAGCATTTAAAAAAACAAGACATACTCCAAGAAAAGCAGAAGCAGTAAAATAAGCCAAAAGAAAAAGCAGGTTCTGAATCCAGCCTGACAGGGAATGGAGCAGGTTGTAGTTTGAGACAGTTGTGAGACAATCGTGGATTATATGGACGTTCAGCAAATGAGATCAATGAGATGTAACAGCAGTATCAGTATGACAAATTAGAGGAATTAGTCTAAACCACCAAGCAACAGGGAACATGAATTACAGTTTGGTATTTTGTTTACAGGCCAGGCAAGGTCAAACTATTATTATTACTGCTCATTGGCTTTCCACTGCTCAGACTGCAGAGGTAATATTTAGCATTGTGGAGGGTGCAGTGGTTGAAATGGGAACACACACAGACCTGATGGAGAAAAAGGATCCATATCATTTACTTACAACCTCACAGGTGCATTTATTACTATTATTATTTGTATAATCATAGTATTCAGGATGATATATCATGGATCAAATCCCCAGAAGGAATAGTTTTAGCTGTGAGAGCTGGAAATATGACCATGCATAGATGTATTTGTTACTCAGCAATTTTACAAATGCTGGTTCCTTTTATACAGCATGGTGTGTTTCTTTATTTGTGAGTATCTCAGACAATCTTTAAAAAACAGTCTAGCTCATAACCATGCATAATAATCTGCAATATGTTTTAAAGTGACACATAAGCACAGATGCAAAAGCACCAAGTCACCTAACAGCTAGACTGTGGCCTTCAGTGGGAAAACACTTCAGTGCTGTGCTGTCAGTGCTTCCAGGCGCTGAGACCACTCCAAAATCAACTGACCTCCAAATAAGGCTCCACCTTTCTATATCACTCCTTCGCAATCTCCTGGCTGCAACTATGCCTGTAATCTCCAAGAGAAGTGTGGCTGAGGGTTTCCACAGTTCAGAGTGGGCTATAAAGACAAGACCAGTAGCTGAGGATGTAATTGTGCGCACTACCAGTGCTATAGGAGACAAAGTAAAAACAAAACTAATAGGAGGACACAACAAACTCCAACATGTCACCTGTCACTTTTTTTTGTGCAGATAGATTAACAATTCAGACATTTTTTCCCATGCTGATCTACCTCCAGCTGCAAAATGAAAAGTACAAATCGAAGCATAGGAAGGGCAGAGAGAGGCCGGGTATGGGCAGGCTCTCCACCATGCCATCTAACCAGGTTTGAGCAATTGTTGGCACTGAGAGACAGAAAAGGGCTGGCAGCATAGTAGAAGAGACAAAGTCTTGACCTAGCATATTGTCAGTTTACATACCATTTGTAGTGACATAACTTTAGACACTCCTGTTTAACACAATCAAGTTAAAATGGACGGTAAAAGTAGCAGGACTGGATTTTCAGCATTTACTAAAGAACAGTTTAAAAGCTATGTTCAGGGAAATGTCTTTAAAGCATATACTTATCTGTCCCTGATCAGGAATGCCATGAAAGCCATTTGGTAGGTGTGGTTCTGCCACATCTGTCAGTGTGCTGTGGCCAGGGAGTATTTCAGGCATACTATCTAGAACTAGATAACTTAGCTGTTTGTGTGGGGAGGAGGTGGTTGGAACTAGAAGGACTCACAAAGGAAATGACTGCAAAATTTTAAGGGTGAAATCTTGCTCTGCTTGACCTTAATAGTACCTTTGTTGAACTGTAGACACTGACAAAGATGCACCTACAAATTGCAGAAACCACCAAACACATTTCCTCAAGTGTTTGCCAGAGTATTCCAAAAAATGGAATTAAAATTCAGAATTCTTCTATTTGATTCTTCCTGTGTGCACTGAAGATAACATTAAGATCCGTTTACCCTTAAAAAGTATAAATAATTGTAATTTCAAAATATGTATTTTAATTTCTTATTTCTGTTTTATAGGAATCCTAACTTTATTGCTTGAAGGCACTTAAATTAAATGAGCATGAATGGTCATTTATGAGGCTATGAGCACTCCCCACAAGGTAGTGATTAGTCCCGTTTTCCATTATGCTTGCTGAAAGTGTAAAAATAAGCAAAGAAGTGACTTTTCTTCATAAAACTTAATTGTGAAAACAAATTCAAGTTACCTGGTCAGTACCTTTGACAGTCTTTGATTATCCACACCAGAGGGAAATACCAGATAGAATTATTTCTTAAATGGATCATTTATTAAACATTATTGCCATTACTTCTCTTATCTTTATTCCCCCAACTTAAAAAGGTTATGACTTCTGTCCTGAATGTCATCATATCTGGTTTGGAAAATGAAGGACTAATCCTACTACTCAAAATAGTTCTTCTTGACATAGTTTCTCAATGATATAGTGAGCCCTAGCACACATATGGAACATTTCCCATTTACAAAACATGTAGAATTAATGACTGAGCATTTACAGTGAATAAATTTTCCCAGGAGTACACTTTGTTATGTCTCAGCTTTTGCTCATTTTATTTAATCTTTCAAGTGAATCCTTGAAGTCTCTGAATTTCAGTTCTTGTGTCTGCATTGCTAAATCATGCCTTTTTCTAGCATCCCCTTGTACAAACTGAAGTGTTTCTGAACAGAGACAGACTCAGCCCCAACCTGTACTATTCTGTGATTATAGCTTACCCAATCCTTGCTCAAAGCAGAGCTGTGAAGGTAGGTTAGATTGCTCAGGGTATTGTACAGGTAAGCCCCTGAACAGACCCATGGATGGCAAGCCCACAGAGTCTCTGGGCAGCCTGTGCTAATGCTTGACCACCCCACTGTGAAGAATATACTCCTAATATTCAATCAGAATTTCCTTTCTGTCATTAACATCCTTTGCCCCTCATCCTTTGCTATGCACCTCTAAAAAGAATATGGCTGCTTCTTCTCTGTATCTTTCTATTACCTAGTTGTAGGCAGCAAATGTTATACTTCTTTTCTCAAAAAAAATAATAAAATAATAATAATAAAAAAAAAAATCATAGTACCTCAGTAGTTTCTCATACACAGTGTGCTCCAGAGCCTTCTTTACCTTTGTACCTCTGCTGGACACACTTCAGCATGTCAATGTCTTTGTCTTGCATCAGGAAGCACAGAATTTGACACAGTGCCCTAGGTTTCTGACTAGAGGAGAATAACTGCTTCCCTCCACCTTCTGGCTACACCAATAGTCCCCTGTGCTGTTTCCCTTCTTACCTGGAAGTGCATGCTGTTCATCATGTCCACCATGTTGTCCACTAGGATCCTCAGGTACTTATAGAATAGCAGTTATAGAATAAGGAATACTGATGACCCAGTAATCAGAAGCTGAAAAGTGGCAGCAACACAATCTTGTATAGGACAGTCAAAGCCGTAGTCAAGAAACCATACAAGTATATTCCAAAATAAATATGTGCATCTGTGTGTGGCTGAATATGTTTATGTGTATCTAGGCTTATTTTAAATATATGCATTCAATGTAGATAAGCACAAGTTAGACTGTTAGATTTTTATAGTAGAAATCTTCCTGTAAGATCTAAGCAAAACTATAATGACTGTGTATTGTAAACAAAACTACTAGGAGTTCTTTTTTTTTCCTATTACTTTTTTTCTCCTATGGAAATACTCTCTGTAAAAATAACCTGTTTCCAAAATCAGTACCCTAACTTCACCTGAACATCCTACCTTAGTACTCCTATCAGCAAGAGTGAACTCATTCTATTGATCAGCCTGTTAGGAAAAAACTCAAGTTAATCTTAATATAAAACTAAAAAAAAAAAAAAAAAAAATCCCTCAATACGTGTTGTACACAGTCTGGAAAATTCATTTCCATTCTCATTAATTTGAACTTCCTTTTTAAGATTCCATCTAAATATTGATCCGTGGGAAACAATTTCCATAGAAGCACTATGTGTAAATGTTTAATTCAAATTGCAAGTTCCTCCATTTTTCTAATGCAGCAAACAGCCAAACCCTATTACAGTGAGCAGTTTGATATCATAAATATGTATTGTAACCAGTGGTGATTTGTTATAGTGAGTTTAGACTGTGTGTTCAACACAAATTTATTTCCACAGTTGCAGCTGGAACTAACAAAGTCCATATTGTCACACTGATGGTGTTCTTTCAAAATACACCTTAAATCGCAATGACTTTTACAGAGTTTGCAACACAGCTGCTTTGGAAAATTTTACACTGAGTCTTCATTTTCAGTCTGAAAATAATAATTCATATAGTATTCTCTATTCCATTTTTAAGACTGTGACTAAGAGCTGTAGAAAATTCATCAACTACAGCACTCTTTAGTGAGTTACTAAATCAGTATTATTTTTCCTTGTCTTTTTACATTTTGTTTAAATAAAGAATGATAATTAGGGGACTTAAAATTAACTCGGTGTCTTTTCCATTACATTGGTGATACTTTGCCAATATCAGTTTTTCCTTAAATCTTGCAGGTAATTCTTAGGTTTAATAAAATAATTTGTTGAAGAAGTTTGTTTAAATTGTGTTGGATTTAGTGTTCACAGGCAAGAGATAGTGGCATGAGAGATGAGGAAATGTTTGGCTGTGCAACTGTCTTAATCTAGTCACTTTGGTATTTACCTGAAATAATCTATTTTTACAGACTACTCCAATAACCTACAGAAAGCCTGCAAAAATAGCAGAGTGCCCACAAGAGTAAAAGCAAAATATAGCATGTACCCAGTTTTTTTTTCCCACAAGGATTTAATTATTGAAAAGTGGGAGAAATTCTAGGAACAATAATCAGGTGTATATCATTTAAAGCCTTATTTAGATGGGTTATTAGGTATGCTAATGCACACAATATGTCTTTATTTTCTTAAAAAAAAAAAAATAGGAAATAGCTTGATTCACATTTTACTCTTGTCCAGTTCATTTTTTTAAAAAAAAAAAAAAAAAACGAAGAATTAGTACTTGAAGTATTTGCTAATGACCCATCTTTTAGGGCACCTATCAGCCTCAGAGGAGAGCTTTACTAAGTACATCCACAATGAAACTTTGTCTTCTCACACAGTTTAATTAACTAAAATGCAGTGGGAATGGAGTTTAGCTTTCTAACAAAGCATGTTTGGTATGTTTTTGTACATTTATCCCCATCACACATCATATACATATGTGCACAGGAAGTTTGTAATAATATCCCCTGTTTGGCCCCCACCCCCATTTTGCTGATTAAGACACAAGGCATTGTTTCTTATTTTTAGCAGTCATAACTCTGCCTGACAAGAGCAAATGATTAATCAGGTCCTTAAAATGACTTAACAGCTGTAAATCAAGTAGTAATTTTAAGAAGCAGAGCTCATGGACAAAATAGCTGTTTTGTTTGCCAGGGAACAGAAAGATATATTTAGTCACTTCTAAATGCAAAAATTGCCTCCCCATCAGATCTTTTAGAAGGTCAAGATGGTTATTCCACAGGCCTTGTCTGCATATTGCTCCTGAAAATTCTCACTGCAAGATGCATAGATTCTCCTTTTCTTCTCAGGATTTTCAAGTAGCACAAGTTTCTTTGAATCTGGGCCATGCTTGAGAAAACAAGAGGTGTTTCCACACCTCGCTGTCTCTGTGTCCTGGACTTTGTCCTCCACATCTCTCTGAGGCTCCTGTCACTGCATGATTTTCATGCTGCTCCTTGAAGCCTTACTTCTGGAGGCCTGTCAGCTAAGACAAACGAATCAGTCTGGCTGAAAGCAATCACTTCTTTCCAGAATCACCTATATGTGTCCTCATCTTGTATCCAACCACTCATGATTATTCTGGGAGCATATTTCTAGCAATTCTCAGTTCCAGGTTCAGCAGGTTATTTCAGGGACACTTTACTGAAAGCCATTTACAAGGTGTCCATGGTACACCAGCGGCATGCATTTCCCTGGCTGGGAATGACCATGCTTACAAATGTGTCTAGGACAGCAATGTAGGCTGCCAGCTCAGAACAATGAATAGTTGAAATTGGAGAAGTATTCCTGTGTATCTATGCCCAGCAGTATTTGCCATAAACAAATTACAGATAGTTCTGAAAGCAGAGTTTAAACCATCCTCTGGTTACTTTATGATCAAGTTCTATCTAGAAGGTCTGTTCCTTCACCCCTTGGAGGCAATGGAGAATCTCTGTAGTCTTTAGGGTCAGACTAATCTTTTCTGATGTCAAGAATATAGACATTCTGTATTTTATGAGCTCTGAAATACATCCACTGAAAAGTTTTTAGTAATGATCTTTAAATTCTTTCTTTAAACCTCTAGAAGGAATTTTAGTTTTATTTAAAACCTTTTGTTTCAGACCAAGTTGAACTCATCTGGACTACAGCATTCCCTGAATAAGTGTAGTATGCACTGTAGTGACACAAGGAAAGTCCTCTCAGTTAGAATCAACATCTACATCAAAGAAGCCTGCTCACTGTCAGAGTGAAGTTTAAGTTGTAGAAATACTTGAATGATGAAGCCTTTTCCAGATCTTCATTTTGCAGTTACTTTCACTCACACTTCAGCCTCTGAATCAGCCTTATACAGATGCTAACAGACCAACAGGATATCTAGTTGCTCACTGTATCTCATAAATGATCTTCAATTGACCAGTAACTAAAAGTCTGTCTGATATATAGAACCACCCTAAGCCCTTACACTAACATGTCATCATTTTGAAAAGGCTGATTGCTGACCTTCCTTCCTTTCAGACTGCAGGCTGAAGGACATAATAAGATTTATAAAGGGGCAGAGCTCATAGGGAGAAAGGATTTTCAACTTTATAAAACTTAAAAAAATGCAAAATCCAGCCATTACAGTCAGATACTGCCTTTACTAAGAATGCAAAAGGTCAGCTTTTTAAAATAAGTCTGTAACTGCATCTATAATATCACCAAAAATTAAAATTGGCTGCAAAAGTACCATGGAATAATTCTGTAGCAAACATAAATTACTATGGTTTGACTGAAGTTAGTGAAGTTATGACAGTTTACAGTAGGTTAAGATCTGGCCTCATCTGGACGTTTACATGCATAAATCAAGTAATTGGATGCACAAACTTATAGTTAATGTGATTTGCATGTGTAAGTGTTCACATTAATTAGCAAAAGCACTATTGAACAAATACATGTGGAGGTTTTTTCATGTGCAAGCAGATGCACTTGCAGACACTGAAGTTTTTGTTAATAATAATGTGGGAAGGAGAGAAGAGGCCTCTTACACACTGAATAATGCTTTCTCTTCACCCTCTTCCCTGACCCTCTGCCCAATCATAGAATCAAAAAATCATTAGGGTTGGAAAGGACCTCTAGGATCATCGAGTCCAACCTTCATCTTAACATCTATCTATCCATTAGACCATAGCCTCAAGTCTACTTGTTTTTTAAACACCTCCAGGGATGATGACTCCACTACCTCCCTGGGCAGCCTGTTCCAGTGCCTAACCACTCTCTCAGTGAAGATTTTCTTCCTAATACCCAATCTAAACCTCCCTGACACAACTTGAGGCCATTTCCTCTCGTTTTATCATTAGTAATTTGTGAGAAGAGACCAACACCAACCTCACTACAACCTCCTTTTAGGTAGTTGTAGAGAGAAATAAGGTCTCCTCTCAGTCTTCTCTTCTCTACACTAAATAACCCCAGTTCCCTCAGCCTCTCCTCATAAGGCATGCTTTCCAGAGCCCTCACCAGCTTCGTTGCCCTTCTCTGGATCCGCTCCAGCACCTCAATGTCCTTCTGGTACTGTGGTGCCCAAAACTGGACAAGGTGTGGTCTCACAAGTGCCGAGTACAGGGGCACAATCGCCTCCCTGCTCCTGCTGGTCACACCGTTTCTGATACTGGCCAGGATGCCATCGGCCTTCTTACCCACCTGGGCACACTGTTGGCTCATGTTCAGCTGGCTGTCCACCAGCACCCCCAGGTCCCTTTCTGCCAGGCAGCTCTCCAGACACTCCTCCCCAAGCCTGTAGCATTGCCTGGGGTTGTTGTGACTGAAGTGCCTGACCCAGCACTTGCCTTGTTAAACCTCAGCCCATTGACCTCAGCCCATCGCTCCAGCCTGTCCAAATCCCTCTGCAGAGCCTTCCTACCCTCAAGCAGATCGACACTCCCACCTAATTTTTTGTCATCTGCAAATTTATTGAAGGTGCATTCGATCCCCTCATTCAGGTCATCGATACAGATATTAAACAAGACTGGTCCCAAAACTGAGCCCTGAGGGACACCACTTGTGAGTGGTTGCCAGTTGGACTTAACTCCATTTACCACCACTCTCTGGGCCCAGCTATCCAGCCAGTTTCTAACCCAGTGAAGAGTCCACCTGTCCAAGCCATGAGCCACCAGCTTCTCCAGCAGAATGCTGTGGGAAACAGTGTCAGATGCCTTACTGAAGTCCAGGTAGACAACATCCACTGCTCTTCCCTCATCCACTAGGCACGTCACCTGATCGTAGAAGGAGATCAGGCTGGTTAAACAGGACTTGCCTTTCATGAACCCATGGTTGCTGGGCCTGACTCCCTGTTGTCCTGCACTTGCTACGTGATCAGCCCCAAGATGAACTGTTCCATAATCTTCCCTGGAACTGAGGTCAGACTGATAGGCCTGTAGTTCCCCAGATCCTCCTTCCTACCCTTCTTGTAGAATAGAAGTGTGTCATGTTGGCAAGTCCACAGTCATCTGGGACTTCCCCTGTTGACCAGGACTGCTGATAAATGATGGAGAGAGGCTTGGCAAGTTCCTCTGCCAGCTCCCTCAGGTGGATCCCATCTGACCCCATAGACTTATCGGGGTCCAGTTGGTTTAGCAGGTCTTTCACTACTATTTCCTGGATTGTGAGGGGATTATTCTGATCTCCATCCCTATCTTCCAGCTCAGGGGACTGAAAACCATGAGGATAACAAAAACCATGAGGTTAAAAAGGATGATAAAGTGGGTGTGCTATAGATATAATGACACAACCTCCACTGGTATTTTTATAATATTTTTTTCAAAACCTTAAATAAATTCCAAGTAAATTAGAAGATATATATAATTAATAATGTTAAAAACAGTTTTAAGTACACCAAGAATGAGTACTTCAGTAATTTTTTTCTTCTCATTGTCTCCAGGCAGGGTAGACAACACAAAATACCAACCCAAGTTAGGCTATTTATACATACTGAGCACAGACAAATCTACTGTTGTAGCATAAGTAAATGCTAAAAGTCAAGGACTCCATGTGAAATTCTAATGGTACTAAGACAATGCCAGAATGGGAAAGAAGCCTGTCAACCCTGACTTTATGGGGGTGTGGACACAGCAGGACATGTTTTGGATGCTATCAGAATGCAAATAATAAACATTGCTAGCTGTGTACATTACCTGCTGTTATGGCCCAGAGCACTCAGGTGGCTAACTGGATATGTGATTTTTCAGGAGCTCTTCTTTCAGGGGCTCACTCTTGGCCTTGGTGGGAGGACTGTTTCATCAATGCTGAGCGTTTTGGCATCCCCAGCTGAGGAAGCCATTAAAAGTTTTAGACAGAGTCTAATAGTACTCTTAACAAAAGTTCCCTCTGCAAAAAAAGAGGCTAGGTTGAATAAAGGAAACAGGGTTTCTTCTGTATTACTCAGGAGACCAAATATCTGTCTGGATAGATAGATTGGTCTGTAAATCACATTGGGAAGTCTTCTTGCCCAAGGAAGAAATCTTTCTAGATAGTATTGGAGACAAGCCAGAGGGATTGGTTATTGTAGGCTGGCCTGAGAAACAATCAGTTCTCTGTGATGGCTCACAGCAAGCTAACAGAATGTATTCTGTAAACCTTTGCTGTTTATGAAGCAGAAAGCGCTCTCAAATGCTGAGGAAATAAAATTATTTCATTGCAACTTTACTACTAGCTCTTTCTTCCTTTGTGGATCATCAGAGTATTTATCATTATGCTGAGAGAGACTATGAAAAGCAGAGGTGTGGCTTCAGCAAAACACAATGAGAATCTACTGTGAGGTCTGACACAAATCCATAGTGAGGTCATAATAAATTATCGTCAAAATAATGGTCATCTATTATGAGCCCAAGAAGCACTGCAAATTAATCACAGTCTATACAGAAAGAATAACTCTAATAGTCACCTCAGCTCCTAAAAATTTATATTAGATTCTTACTAAAATCCAGTCCTTAAGAAAATATTGAACTCTTAATATCCTGCCACATCAATCCAGCTGGCCTATTTCACCCATCACAACAGACTTGCAAAAGGATGGATTTTGAAATATCTTTTAAAGTCAACACATTTTGTCACGGATGAAAAGATAATAAAATGCTGACTGATGAGACTTTCCTCAGCTCCTCTCTCTCAAACACATCCTGACTAGGAAGATTCTGTACATGGTATGAGCAAGGCCATACTGATCATATTATTCAAGACATGAGCCTGTTTTCAAAGTCTTTGTCTTGAGAAGTCATAGAAGCACAGAATGTTAGGGGTTAGAAGGGACCTCCAGAGATCGCATCCAACCCCCCTGCCAAAGCAGGATCACCCAGGGCATGCCACACAGGAACACATCCAGACAGGTTTTGAAAAATTCTGGAGAAAGAGACGCCACAACCTCTCTGGGCAGTCTGTTCCAGTGCTCTGTCACCCTCACAGTAAAGTTTCCCATGTTCAGGTGGAACCTTCTATGCTCAAGTTTATACCATTACTCCTTGTCCTGTTACTGGGCACTACAGAAAAGAGATTGTCTCCCAACCTTCAGATATTTATAGACATTCGCAAGATCTCCTCTCAAAACTGAACAGCCCCAGTTCTCTCATTCTTTCTTCATAGAGGAGATGCTCAAGTCCCTTAATCATCCTCATAGCTCTGTCCTAATCATGCTTAAAAAGTGGGGAGAAAAATATTTGTTAGTAGCAGAATCTCGCAAAGAGAAGGAGAAGTATATCTAATACCAAAAAAAAAAAAAAAATCAATCCCCATTTCAGGATGAATAATAATAAAAATTATTAAAATAAAATAAAAATTTTTTAGCCTAGAGCAGTCAACATGATCTTCATTTTTATTTTGATTGGTAGCACAAAAGAATCTATAGACAACCCAGGTGAGGGATACTGGCTGTACAGTATGTCCTGCGCTATACTTTCCAAAACTACAAAAATAAGTGTTAAAAGTGAAAAACTTACAGCATTACTTTGATCACCAAGGATGCCCTCAAGCTCAGTAAATCTGTCAACGAAGCTACAAAACCCAGGGAGGGAAAAAAATTAAACAATGCAAGGCTTCTTATTTTAAGAGGGTGGGGGAAAAGGAGGAGGTTTTGGTCTCTAGCAGGAGAATTCCTGATAACATAATTTACTTATGAATGCAAAAATCTGAACAGAAGAACAAGTCTCTGAATAAAATGCTGTCTAATAAAATGATATTTCAATGCATTAATCCTGAACTACCACAGAGCACACTTCAGAAAGCATTGCTGGAATCATCTCTCCAACGGTCAGAACCCCAAAACATCACTTAAAATTTTGTGCAGTCTTGTATATGTAATAGCTTCATCTAGGACAAGGCTGAACTTGAGATGAAGTTTTATAATATAGCTTGACTCTGGAGAGGTGTTCCTGCTATGTATGTGCACATAAGTATGTTTGTGCACAGTAAGTCTTTTACATGTAGCACACATAAAACTATTGTCAAGGAATTATATCTAACATAGTAAAATAAAATGAAAGGAAAACAAGCATCAAATTCACAGTTATACAGTATAACTCTGTTATTGTATGTGAAATCATACCACTGTGATATTTATCTCAATTCAGTTATAGCAGAGATTAGCATAATACGGTGTCTAATTCACTGAGAGCTTAAGAACTAAATGTACAGGTATGTTAAACCTGTATGCATCTAATTAAAACAGACTAATAGAGGAAGAAAGGAAGATGTAGCCAATATTCTGTTAGTATCTATAGCTAGCAATGACATGCTAAATATTTTGAACTCATGCTTCAGCTGATGATCAATTTACATCACATAAGAACCTTCATTTTTATTTATTACTGATGCCCAGTAACACTTCAACAGATTTCTTTCTAATTTAAGTGTTTAAGGTTGATTCTGCTCCGTTCTTTATTAAGGCATGACAGAGAACTGAAGTAAAATGTACATCTTTGAGTAGATATGACAATCTGTGGGTGAAGGAAGAGCAGTGGATGTCTCTTACCTCAACTTTAGCAAGGCTTTTGGCACTGTTTCTCAATAGAATAATATTGTCTCTTGGATACAGTATTCTTGCATCCAACTTGGGATACTTCAGTACAGATAAGTGAAAAATTAGTTAGACAACTAGGCTCTAAAAGTTAATGAGCCATACACTATTGGAGGCTGGTAACAAGACAAGTATTGCAGCCATCTGTACTGGGACTAGTCCTGTTTAACATCCTTTGTTAGTGACCTGAGTCACTAACACTAACAGTCAGGTGACAGAGTGCTGCTGCTTGCTCATCAAGTTTGCTGATGAGACCAAGATGCTTGTGGGCTGCAGCATTTGCCCTGTGAGAAGATGCTAACAGAACTGGCTTTGTACAACTTGGAGAGAGATGGTTCCAGGGGGCCTCGCAACAGCCTGATGAGGCCTATGGGGAAGTTATTGAGAAGACAAAATCAGGCTCTTCACAGTTGTGTGTACACTTGTGAGTAGTGGGAGGCTGAGGGGCAATAGGCATAAGATGAAACACTTCAGAGAGCAAGGGAGTCTGGAAATAAAACACACACACACAAAAAGATTGATTATAAAACAGTTGAGCAGTGGAACAGAGAGATTGTGCTGTCTATATCCCTGGAAGGTTTCAGTACAACGTGGACAAAGCCCTAGAACAACATGATCTATCTCTGAGCTGGCCCATCTCTGAGCAGGAGGTTGAACAAGAGATCTCCCAAATTCCCTTCCCGCTTGTATTGCTCCATGATTCTAGAACAGCATTCACTATGTATTCATGAGAATGAGTAAACAAATATTTCTCATTCCAGATTCTAGCTTAACAATGTAAGGTCCCTGGTCTATCCTAACTTTTCCTAAGGAAAGTGCTGATATACAGGAAGGAAACCTTAGTAATAAAACTGGCAGACTCATGCATACTGCACAAATTCCTCAAATGGCATTAGAAGTTATTAATTTCATATTTTAAACAGACCCAATCAGTATTTTGTATAATTATACAAATATTCACTGTAGCACAGTTGAATCTGAGATAATTCAGCTCACTTGGTATGATTCTGCCCCATTCCTGGAAGAGTATATTAATCTTAGTCAGGCATGAATATTTACAGTTTTAAAGGATAAAATTCCCTTTTTAAAATACTTTGCAATTCTCTCTTAGAAGTCACTGTTCTGGTAAATTTTGCTGAAACTAGATTAATTTATCAGAACATTTGCAAAAAGTGACAAATGTAAAAAATGTAGTTGGAAGGTTTCTTAAATGTGATTATTCTGAGGACATTAAGAGCAAATTTTCTTATTTCAGAAATTTTAACTGTTGTCCAATGACTGCTAAGTTCTACACATGACAGGAGAGACGAGGCTGATTGCTCTTCTGCACAGAAAGTCATGGTACAATCAAGGAGGGAACTATGAAGACAAATATAGTAGTAGGTTGCTTTTATTTACCCTATTAGCTTCTTTTTTTTTTTTTTTTTCCTCAAAAGACAAACATAACCACAAAACTCATAATGAATGACTTAGTCTTTTAATTATATTAACTGTTAATGAAACCTCTGGATAAGATTAAATTGAAACTATTTATGTAGAAAACCCTCATCACTATTGGCTATTCTTTTTGGGTTTCTTACATAGCCTTTCTTTCCATTCTAATCATCCCAATAATTTTAACCTCTCAAGGATATATGCTTATGGAATTTTCTTATAATCATCTTAAGGTTATCGAATATCTAGAAACAGTTACCACAGGGAAATAAAAGTATTACTAATTTCAAAGTAGTGTAATTTAAGTACAGCTTGAAAATGTGATGGATACTCCAGAGAATTTAATATTTCATTGCAAGGAATATTTAAAAGTAGAAATTTAAGGCTACAGTTGTAAATGGTTCAAACATCATTTATAAAACTTCAGTTTGATGACACTACCAATGTCAGAGTAACTCTTTCCTAAATGCTGTCACAGCTATGAGAGTTCCAGGGCTTGGGGTATTCCTCCTGCCACTAGGCTGTTTGCCCTTCCACTCAAGCCACAGAAGACAAGAAACATGAAAATAGATGTTCTAAATATAAAACAGAAAAATGAGGGGTGGAGGGGAGAGAGAGTCAAAATACAGCAAAGATGGCATAGTCAGTTTACTATATATAAAAGATGATAGGGAAAGATCAGAGGAACAAGTTGGTCAGGGACAGGTCAGCATAGTTACTGCCAGATTCCTCATCTGCTAATTCTCCATCTTCATTAACACTTGATCCATATGTCAGTTCTTCAGCAGATTTTTATGTTATAGATGTTTAGAAGCTGATTAGTGTGCAGAAACTAATAGCAAAAGTGTTTCTCATTCTTAAAAGTAATGAAATGAGGGCAAAGCATTTGACTGTAAAATCATATCTGATTATCAGAGTGAGGAAATCCAACTTACCAACCTTGTAGCACTTCAATATAAAAGTCAGATATTAAAGCACAAAAGGTTAAGGGCTTGAAGGGCTGTGGATACCCAGCAGAATTCATAGGTTGACTCCTATAATGTACAGTACACTGAGTCATATTCTCTCCCCAGCTGAAATCCACCTGTTGCAGAATAAATTGATGATCACTGTATAAATGCTTTATTATACATAGTTTGGTTTGCTACTTAAAGCTGTCCTGAACATAACCTAGGGAACTGTTAGAGCTGCTCTAATATAGAATGATTTCTTAAGACCCTAACACAGTGTACTAGAGCTCTCTTCTGTTTCCCATCTTTATAGGTATAAATATAGTTTAGACAGTTGTAGCCAGCCAAATGAAAGAATAAAAAAAAACATTGTTCTCAGCTAATCTTCATATCAACAGGGCCAGCCCGAATTGGCTGTTTTGCTGGAAAGTGGTCAGATAATCTGGCCCATGGGACAGAAAAACATGAATTCAAAATTTCTGAAGTACAAATGGGGCTTGAATATTACCCAGGAAGTTCAGTTTGTTTTTCCAAAGCACAACCTGAGCTGAACCATACAGTCAAAATCTGCAAGAACAAACAAATAAAAGGCCTAAAGTTCTTGCTTCCAGTTAAAGTCCCATTTGCTCCTACATGGATATAGAAGGATATTACATCTGCTGTATGTGGGCAGCTGCAAGGTTAGTCAGTGTTTGGGAATTCCCAGATGGAATAAGGAAGGACAAAGCTTTTGCACTACTCAGAACCTTCCTAGGAGAGTTAGAACACTTAATTTACTTGTGGCCTTGTTCGTGACAGTGCTGAAGTCACCAGAAACACTGAACCAGCTGAGCTGGTGAAAATCAAAGCTGTATAGCTCCATTGTTCAGCCCACAGCATGGCCCAGGAAGTGATAATTGAATCAATATGACAAGCAGTGCAGAAGAGCCTTGTAATTTTGGCTGCTTCTCAGGAAAGCAGACAAAAGTTGAGTTCTACTTCCTTGTCCTTTCATAAAGCAGAATGAAAACCTGGTCCCCAGCCTTCACTAGGGAAAGTCATAAATAAAATCTGGAAAAAAAACCCCAACAACTGCCTTCAGGAGGTCTTTATTTTCTGACAGAAATCTTAAGAACAAATGCACTGAATTGCCAGTAACTGTGTTTCCTATGCACAGTAAATAGAAAGGGTTATTAATATCTGCTGTCCTCTGTCATCACAAATTCCATTTGACAATTCCTCTTCATGTGGACAAATAGCTATAAAGAGGAGAATTTATGGATAACCAGACCTTTAGGTATAATAATGCATTACATTACTTTTTAAATATCTTATATATCACTACATCTTTTAGACCTGCAGTAGAATGAGCCATGTGGGTCACAGTAAACTGGTTGCCTTACTCCATACTCCTCACTGTCTAACTACAATAACCTCATTATTTTGGATTTATGGAGAACTTTCATTATCAGACTAACATTGGAAATACTTGATTTCTCTACAGTAGGCTTCAGCTTTGTCCAGATTTCATTCCTTCTTACACCAAAAAAAGTAGGCTTGAAAGAAACAAAACTTTCCTGTAATGATGTAACAATTATCTAATCCAAATTCTGGTTTGTGGAAGGTTTCTGGAAAATTACTGAGCTTCTGCATTAAATTATAGTCTACAGCTAATATCCTCTCACTATTG
The DNA here is from genome assembly GCA_033439905.1 of Ceryle rudis. NCBI lineage: Eukaryota > Metazoa > Chordata > Aves > Coraciiformes > Cerylidae > Ceryle > Ceryle rudis. The sequence goes on from JAAGNO010017712.1 coordinate 32,405, forward strand.
TGCTTTTGGGTTTGGCTAGCATTATAGTTAGACAATTGCCAAAAACTTCTGTTGTTCGGTATACAATGCCATGTAGACATGCCCATTTGTCTTCTGTTCATCTAATACCTTCACCCTGAGATATCTGCCTGGCACTACTTATTTAAGACCAACGTGTACAGTTTCTTTAAATGCTTTTATTTGAAACTAGCAGAATGTTGGAGGCAGACAGATTACTGTCTGCAGCCAACAGAATATGGGCCTGCAGAGGAGGACCGTCTGCTAAACAAAAGTTCTTGAGTAATCCAGGCCTTCAACATAACAATACAAAATTGCTCTTTTTGTGTTATTTTCTTCACAAATGTACATATGGGGGTGGTAAATAACTGCATACTTGGCTCTCCTATCTAGGACATTGTTAGTCTTTCTGTTCAACAAGGAGCAGATTTTTCTTCTGTTACTCTGCATAAGCATTTACATTAATGGTTGACTAATGAACTCCAGTGGAATTTGGTTCTCTCTATAAAAGTATGGGAAACAAAACCTTTATATTAATACTACTACTATTACCTCTAAAACCTTTTGCTTCAAACAGCTAGGACAATATGAATTATGCAGGATGACATTTAATATTAGTCTGATGTTGTGATTGAAATACTACTGAGACATATGGCTAGGATTTCAGAGAAGTGGCATAAGAACTACTTTTCAAGGAGTTCTATAAGTTTCATAAAAATTGTGTGACACAAGAAGTATAAAACCAAAATAAATATAAAAAATTATGTCATGCATTAAAAGTTAATCTGAAGTTCTACCAAAACCCTGATAGCCATTCAAAAGAAACACTTCTGGTGGCACAAGCTGGCATCTGACCTTAAAAATTTTGGAAATAATTTTCCCTTTGGTATTTCACTTTTATCAGAAATTCCTGATTAAGCCAAAGGGCTAAGGGGACTTTGAGGTCTGGTGAAGCAAATTGAAAATTTATGTCTGGAAAAAGTCATATGAGAAGCAGGTGACAAAGAAGAAGTTCTTTCAAGAGAGAGGCACAGAAAAGGTAAACATGTATCACTAAGTGATGGAGACTAGATGAAAGGATGAAAGGGTAGAAAATAATTGAAGATATTCTAAATTTTAAACAAGGTGTTTGTAGCATGATGTTTAGGGATCAATATACCTGCTAAATGTGTGCTGTACAATTCAAATTTTCCCTCCACTTTTAATCTAAAATGGCTTAGGCTACAGTTGATTTTGGCCAACAGATTTTATTTATATACTAAATTATATAAGGTAGAAAGTTAGCAATCTTTGTATTTAGGACTTCTACATTAAGTTCTGTGTTAGTAGGGCAGGTAATAATACACCTACAAGCTAGCATTTTAATGTGGTGATTTTGTGCTTAATTCCTTTGGATTGCCTTTGTAAATTATACATTACCATTTCCAATTAAGCAAATGACAGAATTTTCTAATTAAGTTCAGTGAAAGCTGTGGAAAAAAAAAATACTACTTTGGTTTTAAAATTCCACAGACTTAAGGAATAAAATCTTTAAAACACACTGACACATTGCAGAGCAAGCTTCAAACTGACACAGGCTTTTAAGCAATGAAGATTCAGGAAAGACTGAAGAAACATTTGCCTAAAAGCTTGGGTGAGAGACATTTCTCCATTTTGAGAACTATTGTTGAGATTTGTTTGACATTTCATCACAATGAGCCCAGCTTAACTACAAGCATTTGCAAACTGGTTACAGCTCTGACAGGAACACTAGCACTGTGATTTAGTCCATCTATAATACTATGATCCACAAAATACACAGCATTATGCACCACGTGTATGAGGTTCATTCTGAGCTTCAGGAGTAAGCTAAAACCAACCAAGACT
>JAAGNO010017713.1:6317-22106 GCA_033439905.1 Ceryle rudis
AAACCCCGAATGTGTCTATGCAGATATGCTGCTATACATAACATGAATTACTCCCTTTCAATGTTGATTCACAAGCTTCACCTGTAATATAGTGAAGCAAGAAGTCTCAAAATGCACCATCATACCTCAGCGAGAGATCTTGGTGTAAAGTCACATATGTGGGCCAGTTAGGGAGTTAAGAAAAAGCATTTCAGCTATGGTGCCAGAAGGCACCACAGCAATATTCCTGTTTAACTGTTTTTTGAAATGCAAGTTTTCATTTCTGCTGACCTTTCTTTCTTTGTAAAAAAAAAGATGTTTCAGTAGAAAACTTTGATAACGATCACTTCTTCCTATGTTTGTCAAATTTCTGAAAGGACAAACAAATACCAACTCGTTTCGGTCCTAACATTTTTTTTACGCCCAGATGCAGAACATACATATTTCATCCAAGCAGGTCATTAAAAACTGTATCTTACTGTTAAAAAATACCTAACTGTTATATCTCAAAATATAATTATAAATGAAATGCCATAAATTTGTGAGAGTATTTCTGGTGGGGCTCTGTGGAGATTAGTACTCTGCTAAAAAGAATTAATTAATCATTTTATAGGAAATGTAAAAGTTATGAACCATGTCTGATAAGGATGGAGAAAGTGGTTAAGTAATGATGAGGATAGGTCAGGTATTATTATAATCCCAGTAATGTGATGAACTGGAAACAAAAATTATGCATTTTAACAAAGTCACTTACAAGGTTGTAAAAGTAGGAAGAAACCAGGTAGAGAGAATGTATACTATTAACACCAGGAAAGAAGTGATTTTGGAAAGGACTGAATGATTGTAGGAGACAGACAGTTAAATATGATTCCTCAGTGTAAACCTATGGCCAAAAATTTTGTAATGTTTTGATACATAACAGAGGGTAAGAGGGTGATGCTGTCTATAAATATCAGTTAATTCACTAGTAGAATGCTGTGTCTCTTTTTTAGTGTTCTTCCTCAATAAGGATATCAAAGCATTGGACAAGAAAAGATCTATAAGAATAATCTGAGGCCTTGGAAAGTTTGCTGTGTGAAAGAAATCTAGATATCTAGCTTATGATTAAAAGCTAACTTCATTCTGCTTGATAAACATCCACCCAAAGAAAGAAGTTCTAAGTGTCTCTGGCACTTCTCAATTTATAAATGCATAACAGGATCCAATCACCAGAAAACAAAAGCAGAAGAACTGAAACTTAGAAACATCAGGTTTTAAGGGGAACAAGGCAGCTCTTACAACAGACTGGCAATAGAGGAAGAAGTTTTCCACAACCTGATGTTTTAAATTAAGATCAGATTGTCCACTAATATTTGTGCTGTAGCTGAACTAAAAGCACGTATCAGCAGCTGAGCATGTACAGTCTATACAAACAGTCTGTTAAGATGATATTTATGGCTCCATCTAGTCTTTGCTGTTTATTGATATATCAGAAGAGGACCATTGTACACAGCGCATTACGGAACAGACTGCTCCACCATGTATCTGAAGAAGCTGATCATAACAAGTACAGAAACCAAAAAGAAAATATAAGTCAACATTTCCCTACAGACAACCTTGTACACTGGGAGAGGGAAAATAATTGTCACTCTTTGTAAGAGTGGATAGCAAAGTAGCAATGCTGCAGAGAAAGCAAAATGGTTTAGGAACCTGAGGTAGGTAGGGTCCTATCCAAATAAGGTGAAAAAGCAATGTGCTGATATTAATTCTAAGTGATAAACAGAAATTAATACATACTGGGAAGATTAATTTGAACTATCTGATCATATCTGGTTCTCATCTCACTATAGCTACTCTGCAATCACTTGTCAGCACCACCCAAAACAGCAAAAAAAGAGATTAAATGAAGAACAGATCAGAGACTTAAGACAGGGGCTATTATAGTGGCATGATAAAAATCTTACCAGCATTCTTTTGTTTTCCTATCACAAAGATGACAGAACAGAAATTGGAGAGCTTAGAAACAGCTAAGGACGATAAGGAGTATGTAAATGTTTCTTATTTTGAGAGGATTAACATTAAGAAGACTAATTTAACAGCAAATAATAGGACACAGCACCAAGTTCAGTTTAAAGATGGGACACTGTACTTTTGGTTATCATTTATATTAATTAAAAAAGGAAAGGTAGTTGATGTAATTAAAGGCAACGTTTTATTTTTTAACAGTGCCTAACTAGTGTGACACAGACCCTCATTTTAGTCCAGTACTTAATGGGAGTGAAAAAGGTAAGACCATTTCCTAGAAGAATGGCTAGCATCACCTTAAACTGAATTTTTAAAAGATTTTTCCTAAGCATGCAAATAAACCCTTGCGCCTGAGGACAAAAGACAGCCAGCAGATGACAGAGGGCTTAGGAGCAGCTTCCCTAAAGGAGCAGTTAGCCCAGAAGGCCCCAGCTCAGCAGTTCTTCGCTGTCTAGGAAAGCATGTTGAGTGGAAATGTTCAAAGGGGTAAAAAACAATTAGGTGTGTAACTCCCATCCAAAGCTGGGGGGAGGAGGAGAGGTGAATGCCAGACTTCCACCAGGCTATTGAAAATCTTCCCAGACCTGAAGTTAAGCATGTGCTTAAACACCTTGGACTTTCCCAGTAGAGACATGACCCTGGATTAGAGGACTCATGGAGTGGATCAAGCACGGGGAGACCTATGCTGCTGTACAATAAAGCTGAAGTCTCTTTTCCTGTTGTTAATCTCTTTCCTGTCTGTTAGCCTCAAGGCACGGTGAAGAGTTAATTGATTTTCATCCAGGAAAAGAGGACTTCACTGAAAAGTGCAGTCATGGAATTTTTTATTTTATTTTAAGCACCAGGCACACCTGCCAGGCCTCCAATTATTCCTCAGGAGGAGAGAGTCTACTTTTTTTCCTGTGAGGAAACCCTCTGATCCAAGCACTTGTCAGCAGTTTGTACTTCATCTACACACTGTGTTAATCTATCTGTCTTCCCTTTTAAACCTGGCTGCTGGTGGAGGTTTTGTGGGTGCCTGTCCTTTCGTATAGATTTTTAGCCGTCAGGGCATTTTAACCAGAGAATGAAAAAGCCAGGGCTAGTTTCCTCCTAAGCCAGGGGTGCTAAAAGCCCAGGGACATGTACCCTGCAGCCCTGTTGGCTGCCCAGCAATGAGGGAGACGAAGTTTTTGAGTCCTTTGGGCTGGGCTGGCAACCTTTCCTGGGCACTAGCTCAGAAAAAGGGGCATTCCTTCATGTAAAATCTTTTAAAGGAAATCATTTTGTGCAGGATCTGGCTCATCTACTGAGTGTTGTTGGGGCTCTGGAAATGTCCATCAGGTCATGCCTCCTTCCAGTCCTAGGGTGTGGAGTTGGTGCAAACACCACATTAGGCCAGAGCTCACCTCAGAGTCTTGCTGTGTTTGCAAGATTAGTAATTTGATGATTAGAAAGCACCATTAGGAACCAGGAGCTAAAGAGAGGCATTTTGCACCATTTTGTGCAGTGGCATTAAGTGTGAGGTTGAGCTGCTACACAGGCTGTTGAAGCTGCATCAGAGTGCCAACTCATCGCAAACTCTGGACTGCTTTGGATGAAACCAAACTGGAAGATCTCTGGGAGAGCACAAAGTGCTCCAGTCACTTACAAACACCTACTGGTGCTGATCTGAAAGCTCTTCAGTTTGCTCCCCAGCCCTAACAGACAACGTGGATACTAGGTCCTTGGTATCAAACATTCCCCTCTACAGACCCACTCTTGTTGCACCACTTTGCAGGCAGCTAAAGTCTTAAATGTTCAAAATCTAATGTTATTTAATATACATCTGTCCTTTTTTTATGGTTTTCATCATTCATGTTTTGATCCACTACTGCAGTACTCTGCCAGAATACTTTTTATAGTATTACATGGGGAAATGAGACTCATGTTGCTGAGGTTTGAATTTATATGTTTTTTTTAATAAAAAGCAAAATATATTTGTGCTAAATTCAAACTTGCACAGGAGGCTATAATGGCTCTACATTTTTTTAAATACCAGCATGAGTTCTGTTGTGTGTCTTGTATCCACTAATGGATTTTAACTTTATTACTATCCAGTTTTATTGGAACTAATCAGAAGACTGTAGGAATGAAAGGACTCCCACATTACTGAAACAGTTAATTTTTTTAAAGCCAGGCTACTGAAGTGCAAGTTAAAAGGGAGGAAAAGATCAAATCCATGTGTGGGTCATTTAAGAGCTCAGTCTCATTTTTGAAATATAGATTATCCAGGATAACATGCATTCAGCATTTCTATATAATGTTGTTTCATTGATTGATCCCTTAGGCCAACAGGACTTGGCTGTAGATAGATACCTAAAAATGAGTTTTAAAATTTTAACTTTTTTTTATATTTTATAACCTGTCAAAAAAAAAAAAAAAAAAATCAGTTAGAGGCTCTGCCTTTTTCTCAAGTTCTGATATCATGGCAGAGCAGAAATGTGTTTTTTCATACAACTAAATGGTAGTTGCCATGAAAGCACACGGCGAGTCATGACTCTGAAGAAATTCCTGGGTGAACAGTAGCAAAGGTGAAACGAATGGCTAGCACCTGCCAAAACCTGCATGGAGAATGCTGATGTCATCAGCAGTGCCATCACTTTGCAGGCAAAGCCTCCATTCAGGTCTTGACAGGTAAGGGTAGGAGGCTATGACCTTCAAATAGTCTATTTTAAGATGCATTTTCTGTGTGGTCTGTTTAAGTCTCACTGAAGCCTGGGCAGGACCCAGACTTTTACTCATCAGGTCCTTATTTATGTTTATTTATAAGCTTTTCCATGGAGGTCATCTTGGTACTATGTGAGTGCATTATGTATATTAATGGCCTTGTCCTCAAGCTATGCTAGGAGTGATGAAAGCATGATTCCTCCCTCTGACAATAGGGAATGGATGCAAAGAGGGGTAAGGTGATGGGCCAAGGTCACACACAGAGTCTGAGGTGGAAATTCCTGTGCCTCAGCCTTAACTACTGCTCTCCTTTTCGCTTATGTTACAGCCATTTACTTCAGCAGGAGCTAAAGCTTTCATTATACTTCCCAGGGTCAAGTCTAAAATGACATATTAGTAATGGGATAGACAGACAGGTAGACAGACACACATGTACACAAACTTCAGGACTGAAGCTTCATGAACCCTTTCACAGACATCTCTAGAGCTCTACTGGTTACTTTCTTTCAGCAATACAGAGACAATGACATCCAACTCACCCAAAGCTGGAGGATGAATTTCTGGTCCACCACAGGCTCAGTATGGGAGTATTGGCAATTTATTTAACTTTTCTACAGTGCACTGTAAAACAGACATTCTGACGCTAGAGACATCTTGCCAAAGCCTTTTTGAACAAAACATTTGGGTCAAAAGCAGTTGTTCAGGTTTTGATATCCTTCATGAAACAATTAACTTTTGAACTCTTGTTACCCTAAAAATACATCATACACTCCAAAACTATACACTGAAGCATTGGGAATACCCAGTCAACATCACAATGATGTTTAATACAGTTAAGTAGCAGCAGTAGCAGCAACAAAAACAAAGTGTAATATTTGCTCATTCACCAAGGCCACTGTGTGTGACAAAACTGCACATGGAACTAGTTAACCTGCGTGATAGTAAAATACTAGCAATTTGTATTATGGTGAAGTTTAATAACCACTCAAGATGAGAAAACACAGTGGAAATTGCAGTACATCCTGAGGTATGATGAAAAGAAAAACATATTACTCTCATCTCTTAAAAGATTACCATACTGTAACATCAGAACTGATAGTCCAGACTAACTGGCAACAGATTTAAGGTTTCAGGACACACAGCAGCTGAAATTGAAAGTAACATGGATGAAGGTGATGTGTTTAGCCTCAGGAAGCATGGAATTAAACTGTCTGCTGGTAGGAGGTGAGATGGGAAAAAGCTGGAAATGTAGCAGTCCCTTGTTTTGGCAACAGCAACCCGCAGGAAGGTGGGAGGGGGAAGAAAGGAGGGGGATGAAACCACAGAGAGATTTCCCTTCAGTATACCTAGCAGGAGATTAACAAAGAATATGCTTAATTATTGCTTCCTGCCCACCTGCCTAGTTCCTTCAAGAACCAGAGCTCACTCATTCACTCTCTTGGCAAATGTACTCCTAATGGAAGCAGTTACAAATTAACAAAGTCAGTTTACTTCTTTTACCCAGAAGGAATTGAAATTTTTTCAGAACTGGTGAACTTCCAGTTTTCAAGGATCAAAATATGGATGTCACGCTGGGGTAAATCAGCGTAACTTCTGTTCAAGGCAGTGATACTGTCTGCATTTACACGTCAGTCATCCATCAGTTCTGGATGATCAAATTCACTGTCCTATTTACTGCCTTCAGTAATCCTGTGTTATCCTAGCTGGTGCTAGATTTATTTTGTTAATAATTCATGAGCTGCCTTCAACTTATGACTCTCTGTGCTACACAAATGATATGAAGTAATTAAACTACCTTTAAAGCACCTTGAGTGCTGTTGTCAGGAACAACAGCAAGTCTTTAAAAGAATATTTAATACCATGAACTGACGGCATGCATGCTGGGAAACAAGCTCACATCCCAGAGCCTACCCTGGGCCAATCACAAGAGAATGGCTTAATTGGTTAATCATATAAATTACAGTCACTTAATCATTTTAATCACCATCAGCCAATTAGCTCAGAGTTATGGGCTCTGAGGTAACAGTTATGCAAATGTTTGTTCCACTGCAAGCTATTAACAGCCATATTTTCTATATCAAGCTGACAGTGACTTATGTGAAGAAGGAAGTGAAGAAAGTGAGCATTTATTTTGTATAAACTTCTCTCTTTCTGATTAGAATGAATCAAATTATAGAAATGGCCTTAAAATTGAGCAGTTGTCCTTTTTTAATCTTTTAAATTAGTCTCCATCAGTTCTGCTGGTGTGAGCATGTTGAGGTGCTCTCCTAGATGTTTTTACAGAACACAACCATGTTTGCTCCAGTGTCCCCTCATCCTTGTAATTATTAATGAACTATTTCACTAGTAGGATAGGAATAAATGTTAGCACTCAGTTACTGGAAATCTGCAATAATGAGTAAACATTCATTGGTTATTGTTTATCAACAGCGGATTATTTCCTGGAACACAGACATGAACCCTTTACTGTGTAACTTTGGGACTCACCCATCCTGTTTCTGTCAAAAATCATCCCAAAGTTTCACCTGCGTGACTGCAGCGTCATCACATTAAGTGATACTTAGTACTCGCAACAAGGAACAGAATTTAACCTCAGCTCTTTCTCATAGGTGATAGAGTATGGAGGGGATTTTTTCAATACTGTATGGCTCTTTTGCATTGTTTGGGTAAAGTGGGGCAGCACGGCAAAAACCCAGATGTAGGAAACACAGAGCAGCAGAAGCATCCTTGGTACAGTAAGACTCATGGGTGCATTGGAGCTGGGACATACAAGATTTGTGTGATCAGATAACCACTGGTATTAGTTCTGTTCAAGACATACATTGTTCTGCCCCACTGGCAACTCAGTCTCCTTTGATAGGCATGCATAAGTCTCCAAGCTTCATTCTTATAATAAGCCTGGTAAGGAAAAAGAAAAAGAAAGGTGGAGAGGAGGGGGACGTTTGTTAACATTACTCTTTTATAGTGTATATTTATCAGCCAAAAGTACGCAGATATCTAGGGGGTAAAAAGGGTGTAACTGCCATGATTCTCTGGAGCACTGAGAGAATTCTCACTCATTCACTATAGGCATAACACAGCTCTTGGAGAAACACTAAGGAGTTGCAAAGCCTCATAGAAAATGCATTTGTTATATTTGGTGTATGAAGCTGCAAATTGCTGGCTCTCAAAAATACCTTTCTATCGTCAAGAATCTGAGTTAAAAGATTTCCACAAAGCTCCACTAGCCTCATAATATTTTAGCTTCTTTATTTTGTATCTGTGTTGTTTTAAAATATTTGAAATTGCAAAGTTCCATATCTGAGGCACTAAGAGGTGTGATTACATATATACACATATCACTGTCATCAGAATTATGTATTATGGCTTGAATTAAATCTGCCTCCTAAGGACATCAATAGAAAGAATAATACATAGTTTTAAGCCATGGTTATTTGAAACAAATTAACCTGTTTGACTCTATAATACCCAGTGAACAAATTATTACAACATCTATGAACCATTTATTAACCCTTTATCAGTCATTCATAAATAGAACCTTAACATAAAGGATGATCATTTTGGCCATTTAAATTAACACAGTTTGTGGAGATTATGTGTGAGTTAAGAATAATTTATCTCAGGACAGAGGGGTGGATTTTGTCAGGTAAAGTAGAAAAATCCACCACATTACTATATATTAACCAAGAAACAACTTGTTTCTGAAAAGGCTGTTCACAAAGCGTTTCCTCTGGTGCAGGGGAGGAGGAAAGAAATATGTTTCTGACTTTCAGGTCAGTCTCAGTGATGCCATGAATAAATGAGCTATGTACATAGTCTAAGTACCTTAAAGAACAAAGACCAACAAATAGGTTGCCATCTCTGAAGTGCAAGAATACCTGTCAAATCTGGGAAAAAAATATTGCTGCTTCAGCTGCACATGGGTCTGTACATGCAAAGCAACTCTGATGCCAAACAGTAAAGTCTATAGCAAAGGCAGCCAAGCTGAATGGCAACAACCCAGAGGGTAATCCCATCCATAACAAATTTGTGAGATAGGAAAATATTTGCATACAAATTTTATGAGGAAAATTAAATTAAGATTAAAGCCTTGATCTCATAAAAAGACTAGACCAAGCAATGCTCTGTCCCTACAGAGACAGGATCTGTCCGTGGCATGCTACATAAGCACAGTCCTGAGTGGCTTGTGAATCAGCACTATAGCTCTAGGAAAACTCAGACCTGAGGTTCAATCCCAAATAAGACCAGGCCAGGAATGGCATGCCATCTCCTTGTAAAGGAACAAAATGCCTCATTTCATAAGTCCAATGCACTAATGACTACTGCATCTTTGGATGACCTCATTTTGGAGAAATCTGAAAAAAACTTAAGTGATACTTTAAAATTTCTGCCTACAAGAATACCTTACCTGTCTGTAGCACCAAGGAAGCTACCACTGAGTAGTGGTATCTTTCATCTGTGTTGACAGGGTCCCCTGGTCTTTGCCATGCCCTCAGCAGAGATACTTATGCCTGGTAAGCACTGCTTCCTCTGTCAAGGTCATTCTGCAGCTTCACAGACATGCTCTGCCCAAAATAAATTAATAATAAAGCACACCTATCAATATTTATTACAATTACTCAGGCAGAATACAAAACAAAGGCTTCATCCATTAGCAGCATGCAGTCAGACCATTGCAATGACCCCAGGACCAGGCCCCCAAAGCCTTCACCCTCTCTAAATAGTGTTACGTCCTGCCAGAAGTGTTATGTTCTGCCAGAAGCATGGGCTGGAGCTGCTCTTCTGCTTCTGCAAGGAAAATGGAGCCAGGTGTAGAGTCCAAGCAAGAGATCTTCCTGCAGAGGAGTGAGAAAGCTGTTAGGGCTCTAATTAGCCTTCCAGTAAAATATTTCCCAGTGCCAAAGAGGAAGGGTGTTGTAAGGCATATGCATTTATTCTACTAGGCTGAAATCCTCCAAAATCTTTCCATGACCCACATGCCAAAGGATGTCTTTAGGATGGTGGATGTGCAAAACCACTCATTTGAGTAGCTAAGTGGTCATATTATAGCATGTTGCTTTTCAGCTTTAAAAAATAAATACAGCTGGGATTTTTTGCATGTGTTTTCACTCTTTAGAAGACTGTAGGAGAAGGAAAAATATTATTTTCTTGCTAGTTTACTGAATGTCCACCAGCTGTCATATTTTGCATCTATACTGAAAAAATGGTTTTGTGGATGTTTAAAATGATGTTTTAATGCTAGGTTTTCATCATTTCTTTACTAGTGCTATTGTTTCCTATCCCTACACTCACTTCAACCAAGCAGTGTGTGAGGAATGCCAGATCAGGATTCTTGAAAATTAGGCTCAATTAAGCCAGGTGGCCTTTGATTGTTAACGATTGATTAGAAAGCAAAAGACAGATTTACAGCAAATTAGTCAATAACTGAACCTTTTTTTTTTTTATTTTTTTATTTTTTGTTGTCGTTGTTGTTAAAAGATATCTTCTTTCTGCCTGCTGTTACTTTTGGTATTCCATTAAGATACCTGTATTTATGTTACCATGTCTTGACAGAAAGGTTTTTTTTAGTCTATTGACAAACCTGCCACTTCGAAAAGAACACGATGCCGCTGCTGATTTTACTTATTAGTCATAGCCTTGACTATACTCTGTACGATAATGATCTTAATATATTGTTATTTAAATACATGATGGTGCTTGTTTTCTGCTTGTAGGGAGGTCACACTGTACCACACTATTTGTTTTCATTAGTGTGTTGAGGGAGGAGAGGCACATCAGTGCATAACCTCAGAGCAGGAACAATCTCCACTTCAGGAACAGTGCTGTGCAAATGTTTTTTTCTCTGATATTTCTAATGTTACAATGGGCACGATGAGTCTTTGACCTGCTTTAAGCAACAGTGTGCCTAAGGAGTGGCTTGCATCACAAACTCAATCAATATTTGTGTCAGGCATTTTAGTCCAGACAGGCAAGTTATCTGAGGTTGTGAATACCAGCAAACACAGGTAGGTGGCTAGAATTAAATTCAAGAAAGGGCAGTCCTGGTGGAAGTTTAGATACCTCAGGGAGCAGTTTCTGAACAGGGGCTTTCAGAATCTCAATTTTGGCCTGAATTCCTGTTTGAGTTGAAGTTTGGATGCTGATATATCCATTAGCTGTAATACCAATTACAGCTTAGTTGCAAGGTAGCTCTGAGAATGATCCTAGACACTTCTGGTTTTAGAGGCCTAATATTTTTGGAAATCTGGCTCCATAATCAGCTGCACAGAGGAGCATCTTACAACTCATGACCAAAACACAGGCAGCCAACATGAGCAAGATTTTCTATTGTTCTTCCTCCCCATCTCCCTGTCTCTAACACCTTCAGCAGGCTGCAGGAAACAATGAGCAGCTGAATAATACCCAAACCTGAGAGAGGAGTGCGTGAAAGAAGGCTGGTTCTTGCATGGCCTGCAGTTTGAAAACAGATGCCAAAATCAGGAAGGAAAACAGTCAGACCCTGTTTTTCAGTGAGAGTTAAGTGTGAAACCCCATGACTGTCCTTCAAGTACCAGTATATGTGAGTGAGTCTTGTCTTGGTATTGAGAGGATGCAACAACTATTCTTTGGTACGGGGCATGTTTTCCCCCCATCAGTACAAAGGAAGTGTATGACTGTGCAACTGTAGATTTCCTGAAGGTACAGGGAACTACAAACTCCCCTTTGATTTTCACCCTTTGCAGTGATTGCATATATGGATTCAAAAGATGTTTAAGGGCCACAGGGAAATTAAGACAATATCACAGCTGTATTGCTTAAGAAATGTAGGAATAGAAAGGACATGGTTAAATTAATAGGGGTGTTCTGTTGTTCAGATCTGGGAACATGGAATACAAACCAGGTCTGGGCAGTGAATGTTAAAGCAGCAGTAAAATGGGCAACATTAAAAGTATAAAAGGACTATTATAAACTCCTGATTTAGCCTTCTTAATAAAAACTGAAAGCTGGCATTGCTTCCAGTAAGGACTACTGAAAGTGTAACTGTGTTAGTACAGGTGGGGCCAGGGAAAGGGAAAGGAAGAGAAAACAGAGCATCAGGAGAAAGTGTGCTTTTATTGTCTGATTTTGTTTTCTATTAGCAAAATTTGTAATGAAAAAAGGGTAGCTGGGTTGCTCTACTTTACGTAGTGAAGGAGAGCCTGAAGAGTCCCCACAGAGAAAGAAGAGAAAGATCACTTCTTTTTAATATGTTCCATTTTCCATCTTTGAGTAGCAGCAGCCAAGGCAGAAGTTAAGCTAAGGAGAAGGCAGAAGAGTTTACTTTCTTCTTTTTGGCTGGCCATAAGTGAAAGGTCGTTTGACTTCTCTTAAAGCTTTTCTATTGTTTATTGGGGTAAGTCAAATGACATTGCACTGACTATGGGCTGAAAATAGCAAACTACTCTTAGCCCACAAGAAATCTGACTGATCTTCTGGAGTTTTCCCTGTCTTTGACTCTGTTGACTGCATAAGGGCCTTCATCAGCTATTTTTCCTCACTGAAGTCCCTTAGCTACATGCCAAACTGAGGTCCTATGAACATGGGGACACTGTGAGACAAAGTGCAACCTATCAGTCTACTGTGAGTGGCTCTTGTCAGTGCCACTTCCAATGAAGACAATCTCTTCTCCAGGTGCACTAGACTTCTAACAATCTGTCACCACATAGAAATTTGAAGCACTGAAGGCCTGATCCTACCCCAGACATTGGCTGGAGACTTTAGTATTAGCTTATGACCAAGAGAACTCTGTTCTGTTTATTCTTTTCTCATGCACCATATATTGAATTAACTGATGAATTTTCCACTGAAGAACTCTGTCTTCTTCCCATCGCTCTTTCTCCTTTAACCCTTAAGGACAGCATCTAAAATAATTGAGAACTAGAATTAAAACAGCTAAAAATGAAACAGCTGTTGACCCTGATCTTTCAACTGTTCCTTTCAATTTTAGTTACTCTTGTAAAGATTTTTAATGAGGGACATGGAGTATTTTTATTATCTTAACTAATTCAAATTATTTTCCCAGTTGTGTCATGCAGTATGCTACTAATGATTAGGTAAATGCAGATATATTTTTTCTTAGAAAGATATTAGATCTATTTATGACTGACCAAGGAATTTGGTTTATTCTTGCTATCTGTAATTGACAGAAATCAGAGTGAAAGATGGATAATTGAAAAACCATTTCCAACCAGCTTTGAGTTGGTAATAGATTTAGATTCACTTAAGTCTGCCAGTGTGATTCAGTGTAATGCAGGTGTGAATGAGAGTCACTGAGTATAATTAATTTCTGCTTCCTCAGTGAACAGTACAACATATTTGTTTGTATGAATGTCTGTATTTACAGGATAGGGCTTCAGGAATGATTTGTCAGATCAGCTTCAGAGAAATGGTGTGATTTGATGATATAAAGAATATGGCAGGTGGTATACTGAGTACCTGCCCTCCCAGGCAGAGTGTTCAGCATCTTGCAGGATTGATCCCTAACTGACACTATATGATTCGATTCATATTTATAATGACCAGCTCACCCTAATAAGAAACAAGCTACATTTCAAGCTTGGATCCAAATGTACATTGGCTGCTGGTCAATTAAACAGAAATTAGATCATCACTCACTAGGCCAAAGGCATCAACAATATGTTGATGTATTTCTCAATAGTAATTTATTGAAATCATTCTGCAGCTGTAATCAGAGGAGGCAACAGGGTTTTTTTTTTTCCTCTGCTTTCTTGTAGCTTTGTCCCTTTTGGGTGCAAGAGGAGGCAGCTGTGGTCACGCTCTGGTGCATGGAAGCTCTGGAGATTTGATGAAAAGAATCAGGTGACAATTTGCAAACTGTGGTTCCTGATGCTTCATTCATAACTCGACCAGGTTCTCATGCCTCCCATACTGTGAGGAAAAGTCTGTTTTAGAGACCTAGTCAAACCTCATCACTAACTGGGAGATAGATGTGGGCAAGAGTAGGAATTTGTGATTTAGGCCCCCAGAGATGAAAAAAGTGTAGTAAGATATTGTAGGACAAAATGTCTTAATCACTCCTTGAATGTTAACAGAAGAAATTATGGACAGTGGTCAGGAATCAACATCAAGTGAGATACTAGTGTGGCAAATACAGTAATTGTTCACCAAGGAGAAGAGTATGTCAGGAATGCTTTGTAAAAGGAAGGAGAAGCAGCTGTTTGATCCCGTGTTCATGTGAAATACACGTCTTACAGTTCTGTGCATACTATGCATCATGTTCTCTGTATTTCCATTTCTATTTTATTCCAGATAATTATAAATGGCAAACATTCCCACAAGTACAAAGCTACAATGATGTACTTTCATATTCTGAGGACTTCATGTCATTTTAAGAATAAGAAAACCTCCTCTAACTAGATCAAGGGTTTGCTCCAGACCAAAAACATATCCACAACTGTAAAAGACTATGAGAGTGTCTCCCAGTCCAAAGGGTGCCTGAGGTTTCCCGTCAAAGATCAAGACTGTGCAAAGGGCTGTGCGTATATAGTAATCTATGTGAGATTTATACACTCTGCTGGATAAGAAATGCTGTGAGTGTGATTGCAAAAAATCTAGATTCTGTTTTGTTTGTGCTAACTTCGTTTGTACCACCATAATCATAATTTTACCTTTCTTTTGAACTGAAATGTCAAGGATTATAGATAAAAAAATAATACTGAATGACTGTTAAAATGGACAGTTTTCCATGAAAGGCATGGATTTCCAATGGCTCAGCGACTGCCATGAAGATTCAATAGCCATATGCTATGTATCACTGCATTTTCCAAAAATTTCTACCTCTGGGCTGGTTTGAGTCAGGTACCAAGTTTAGGACAAAGGTTAAACCAGACCAATTCAGCAACAGAAACTGTTCTTTCTGACTTTAAGGAAGAGGAGAGGAAGTGAGATTTGGGGGAAGGTGGACCAGTGGTTTTAATACAGAGAATTTGACATTGGAGGCTGGCAAGGAACATGGAAAATTTGAAGTCAAGGCAAGACAGGCAGAAGGCAGCTAGCTGGGCAAGGAGGGGGGATTTCCAGACTAAGAAGGTACTGTGGGATGGAAGATAGGAGAGAGACTGCATCAGAGGTGCCACTGAAGTTAGCGGGTTGTGAAACAGAAGCATACCTGAAAGGACCAGACAGGTGGCACAAGGTGCTGAGAGGGAGCGTGGGTCTGGCTGAGAAGACAAGAAAGAAGAGTCCACATATGAGGCTGGATTGAATGGTGATTGTGAGGAGGAGGGGCCACCCAGCTCAGTGAGGAAAGGCAGTTGGGTAGGAGGACACTGCACCCTGACAGAGAGGATGTAGGAGAGTTGGCAAAAGGTTTAGCTTGAGAAGAGGAAAGGAAGAGCAAGATCTTTCCAGAGCAGTTATAGATATTACATGGTGACTGAGATCCTCAATCTGAGTCTCACTATTCCTCTATCAACAAATAACTATGAAAACTGGTAACTATTTCTAGTACTAATCTCTCAGAATGATGACAGCTTAGTCCTATTATCAATTACTCCATTAACTCACCTACTGGAGGTCAAAAGGTCTAGCTCTGCTGGTGACCCAGAAGAGTATCAATGTGACACCATGTGATGGAGTTTGTTTTTCTACATGCTTTCCTGAAAGCCCTAGGAAATTACTCTCACAAAAGCATATTAAAAGGACTTTATTAATATAGCAGAGCTGATCAGAGTATAAGCTAGGAAATGCCAAAAATGCCACAACCAGCCAACTGTTACTCCCCTGGGGTGTTGCAGTCCTCATTAATAAAATATCACAACCAAAATTACATTAAAAAAGCAACAGATTTTTTTGGGTCAGTCATGCTGTGCTCTCTTTGAAAATGACTGCATGGTAAGGCAAGATTTTAAGAGTTCCAAACAGAAGCAATTAAGTTGGTGAAAGAAAATATAGCTATTTGCAAATATGCCGTCTCCTCCTTCACTCTCCAGTGTAAGAGGACTCCTAAGGGATCAGTTAATTTCGGCATGTGTATGTACTGTTCTTTAGGTCACAGTACAGCAGACTGAGACACAGAAGTTCAAGCCAAAATTGTTTTGCAATTAAGAAAGTGTTGCAAGGTGAACTTGTGAGGGGAAA
>JAAGNO010017714.1:3928-14645 GCA_033439905.1 Ceryle rudis
TGCTCTCTATCACCTCTCCCCCAGCCTGGATTGATAGTGGGGATTGTTCCAGCCCAGGTGCAGGACCCTGCACTTGCCCTTGTTGAACCTCATGAGGTTCACCTGGGCCCACCTCTCCAGCTTGTCCAGGTCCCTCTGGTGACATCACATCCCTCTAGTGTATTGACAGCACCACTCAGCTTGGTGTCATCCATGAACTTGCTGATGGTGCACTCGATGCCGCTGTCTGTCATTGATAAAAGTGTTAAACAGGACGGGCCCCAGTACGGACCCCTGAGGGACACCACTTGTCACTGATCTCCATCTGGACTTCGAGCCATTGACCACTATCCTCTGGACATGGCCATCCAGCCAATTCCTTATCCACTGAACGGTCCGCCCATCAAATCCGTATCTCTCCAACTTGGTGAGTAGGATGTTATGGGGAACCCTGTCAAAGGCCTTGCAGAAGTCCAGATAGATCACATCCACAGGTCGTCCCTTATCCACTGATGCAATCACTCTGTCATAGAATACCTCCCAGCTAGAGTGTCTGAAACACAGAATAGCTTCAGTGAATTGTCCAAGCACAGAATATTACATCCAAGGCCACTTTTAACCATGACAGGTTTCCTCTTCCCTTCCAACTCTGTCCCTTGCTGACAAGAGTGGCTGAATCCTTAGTACAGAGTTCATTTGCTCCTGATGCAATAAAATCCGCTGTATACTATTATGACATATCTCCCCCTGACAAAGACAATCCAATTGTAACACAATGCCCGACTGCAGAACAAAGATGCCTTCCACTATTATACTACTTACATTTACTCTCAGAGATGTTTAATGGGTAATTTATTGGATATGTGTTGAACATACATACTCGTTAAACATCTCTGCTATCAGCAGAAGAGGAATCTGTTACACCTCTTGCTGCTGAGGCATCCCTGTTCAGCTCCAGTGCAGCATCTCAGGCTTTCAGCTCTGGAGTAAGTTCATCTGTTCAATCACAGTACCTAATGTCCAAGCTGGCAGCCACCACTCACATACGACAACCCAGCATTTATTAGTTTGGGTACTGTCAGCTGGATACTGCTGCTCTGATTGTACACCACATGCCACTGCACTAAGACAGAAAAGCTCTGGCCTGCGCAACACCAGAGCACAACCAGCTTCTGCTTACCATGTATGGCAGTTCCTTCATTCATTCATCCATGGTACTCTACTTTCATTTGATTCTCTCTTGTATCTGCTTCTACTATGCATGAGGCAGCTCCCTTGGCTCAGGCCCAAGACTTCTAGCCCTATTCCACCAAAGTCCTCTGCTGTATGGCTTACAGTGAGACCATCTCTTGTATTCAACCACTGCAAACTGCCTCCTGTTACACCTCTGTTCAGTATTACACTGAGCTGCTTAGAGCAAGAGATTCACAAGCCTCTCGAAAAGAAGGAGCACAGTGCTGGCACTGCTGCGAATAAGCAGTAATATAATTGTGATTCATATGTTTTCTATGTGTGGGTGTGTATCACAGGTAATATGAAGTGGTGGTCTGAAACTAATCTAATTGTGAATTGCATACAGTTCCCAGCTCCTGCCAAATGCTCTCAGAAGGCAATCTATAAAATACATTAATGTTAGAAAGGTCATCTGAACTACAGAGTCAATTGTGTAGTTGAACACAGAAGAGATGGCCTTATTCAAAGAAGATCATTCAGTTTAGGCCAAATTTTCCATTCCCCACATTTAATATGGGTATTAGCTATGGGTATAGCTAATACCTATTTGGATATTCAAACACATTTTCATTGTTTTGTGGTATTTTGCTTGTGGTATATGCTACTATCCATTCTTTTTCTTGAAGCATCACACACATACATGATGGCTATTCCTCTTTAAAACCAAGTATCTCTTGGGTTGTTCCAGTCCTGTGTGATGTTGAACATTTCATCCAGCAAAATACTTACACATAATCTTAAACACGGTGTTTAAAGAGTCCTCTGTTAGTAGAATTAGTCAGATGCTTAAAGGTAAAATATGCCCTAACCTCATTAATATTGTCTAAAATGAATTACAGTGTGTGTGGGGGGGTTCTATACGGGTGGGTTTTCAAAATTTCTATATGAAATTTTGGCTCCTAGAATCATTTGGCAATTGCAAAAAAGAAAAGACTGGTATGTGAAGTAATTGACTTTTCCCAAATCAGCATTAGTAATTCTTATCCTGGATTGCAGGACTTGTTCAACAGCACAGTGAAGATCAAGAACCCTCTTGTTATATATAAATATATTTGGAAACCACAAACTAAGAACCCATGTACCTGAAACCACAAGAAGCTTCTCTTAAAGCAGATTTTGACGCATGCTTACAGTATCAAGTACATCACAAAACACTGCAGCTACTGCCACTTTTCTAATGAAAACCACAGTTCTGTGCTGGCTGTGGTGTCAGTGACCATTTTTATACGGTAACCTCACAGTTATAGCTCCTATCAAGGAAAGAGAAAAAATTGCTCAATGCCCCACTCAGTCCAGGGGCTGAAGGCTGTTTCCCACTTTTCAGGAAAGTGTTCTTATTTCATCTCCCCTCATCTAGTGAATGCCCTCTCTTGTGTCTGGCCTTAGGAAATCACACTTCTTCAGTGAGGCAGTCACAGAAGGACAAGACATACATCGTCCACAGACAGACACGGAAGGCAAAGAACTATCTCCAGATTATGCACATTGGACTTTCTCCATAAAGATGAGAAAAGTGACTCTGACTCCTGGTGGCTCCACCACCACCTCCAATAATTAGGAATAAACTGTTTTAAGTTGTGGTCCTATATGTTCAACTTCCTGTATGCACTGGGAAATGTAGTTGTCTAATATAGGTATGTTTTCTACTCTGAGAACCAGGCCTCTAGAAAAGGTCTTGGCACATCTAAATCACTTTATGGATGTGTGTCTTGATGACTGGAAAAGGATAGTAAAACCCCCAAACTGCAAAGGCTGACAGTTTGTGTTATAAATAAACATGAATTTTTAAAAGTGTTTAATAAATTCATTATGAATACAAAGAGTGAACAAAGTAACGATAAATCTCTCCACTGTAAAATCCAATAGCATGTGCTATAGAATTGCAGAATCATAGAATCATTCTGTTTGGAAGAGACCTTGGAAGATCAAACAAGTCCAACCATTAACCCAGCACTGCCAGGTCACCACTAAACCACACCCCTAACCACCACATCTACAGTATTATCAGTCTTTCTTAAGGTAAATATAGATCTGTCACTTGAATGATTTAGCTCATATTCTTCTGTTGTTCAGTAGGCCTTTATATTCTGTGTTATATACTCTTGGACTTGGCTGATTTTGTAAACACAGTCCTCATGAAATAATGTCTCATTTTATGTTTTTGCTTCAGATCTTCCAAGCCTATGACATTACAGAGCAATGTTTTCAAAATTCTCAAGAATAGAAAGTTTAATCCCAGAAATTTCTAGCATAGATTGCCTAGTATGCTCATCCACACAAAAAAGACCTGTACAGAAGGTAGACTTTTAGATTTCTATTATTATTTTTAATATTTTGTGTTAGGTTTGTACTGCTTTCTGACCTATGGTGGAAATTTACTTCATTAACACACCAAGAATTGTGATGGTCCAGCATTCATTACTTCATAGAGCCCAATAAATCAGGTAAAATAAAGCAGATAACTTCATAAATACATTTTTCTTCATATATAAAAACTATCATAAGACAACTATAATGACTCATTTGATTGACATATTTTTTTTCAAAATTATTACAAATAGGTACTTTTCCACACTGTGTATTTAGAAAGAGAACTATATGAAAAGCAAATAGAGTAGCCTATTTAATTTTTTTATGTATTTTTTCTCTTCTGAACTTTTTATAGGAAATAATTGCATTTGAGACCCACAGAATGAGTAAATGTTACTGAACTGAACTAAGCACCTCATATTAGCTTGTTCCTTGGTTTTGTTCATGACCCTCCAGGCTGACTTTCTGTATTCTTAGTGTGAAGGTTTTCTTCACTTACATTGAGTGATTATTTTATTTCTTGTCTATGTAGTTTTCTTACTGTATGCTCATAAAATTTATTTCCTATTTAGTCAGAAAGTTAAAATGTTGTGATTTAAACCATACAACCACCATTTGCCTAAGAAGGACTGACCAAGTCTGCTACAATTCACAGTATTAAAGAAGAACACTTGCCTCCGTCTTTCAAGTGGAGAATCCACTTTTTTGCTCTTTCTGGGGGCCCTAACCATTCTGCTGGTATTTTACAAATTGTTTGTATTTGTAAACATAGCACAGCCAGGCTGATCTATCCTATTTAAAGTTTTTACCCTGTGTACATCTTTTATGTGCTTCTTCTTATGAGATATTGCAAGATTTTATATTTAGAATCATTAAGGTTGGAAAAGACCTCTAAAATCATCAAGTCCAACTGTCAACAATTTCTAGCAAGACTCTCCTCAAACCTGCTGAAATTGATAGTAAGTTTGTAAGGGCTGTAGAATTAGTCTTACAGCACCTTCAGAATACTTTTATTTCTGGCAAATTGAAGGAACACCATCTTGTTTGCCATTTTTTTTTTTTTTTCCTCAGGAATTTGTCTTTTTATTTCCTCAAAGAACAGATCAAATAAATGTAAATCCTAGTAGAAGAGCACACTATTATTTGAATTGTTTTCTATCCTGCTGATTTCTCTTAAAGGGAAAGCTGTGTATCAGCTATTGTGTAAATCATGATAGAAATCACCTTGATACCAGACATTTAAAGAAACAGCTTTGCGTGTCCTTTAGACTAGCTATGGTAGGCCAGATGCCAGAGAAATTAAAAACATTTGTACCAAGATCCTCACATTATAAAACTTAACAAATTCATCCGGCAAGAAAAAAAGAAAGCATTTTTGTAAGAAGAGATTAATTTCTCTGTATTCTGAACTCACACAGAAATGGTCTAAGCTATGTTGCAAAATTTTCTCAATATGAGGCAGTTTAAATTAAATTAATTTAAAAATTATTAACAATTTTTTTTTTTGTAATACTTTTTTTTTGAAAGTACTGTTTGTTGAATAACTGTGCTCCCAGGATAGTCAGGTCCTCCTACTCCAGCAGCTTTTCTTCTTGTCCTCTTTCTTTGTGCTCTGCTTATTTGCTTCTGCTGTGGACCCACAGCTGCTCTTCCTGGGTGGTTAGCAGAAGACTTCATGTAGGTTAACCCCTATCTGCTCTCCCATCTGAAGAGGATTTTTGCAGAGGTTGACACTTGCCCCTATCTCACTTGCTGTTTTATCTTTTTGTATTTTCCCTATTTTTATTCTTTCTTCTCCAAGATCCCAGAGATCCCTGTGGAAAGATTGGAGGCATTTTTTGTGCTGCTCCAAATAGAAACAGTTTAAATTCTCATTCACTTACTGCCTCAAGTCCTTTTATATATCAGTAGAAGAAATTAGAGAAATACAGAGTCTCTTTGATGGAGAATATAAATAACCTTTAGGAAGCAAAGAAGCAAAAGATGTAAATAAACATGAAACTCATAAAGGAGCAGCAGTTCTTGATCGCTGTGCCAATTTTGTTTACCTTATCAGAAAAAAATGTCATCTGCTTTTTTTGGTTTGGGTTTGTTTTGTTTTATTTTTTTTTTATAGATAAGACCCCTGAAGATGATCAGCAATTTGCATTACACTTCAATATGGAAAATATCCATCTTCTCTGCATCTGTCCATATCCCAAGGACAGTAACAAATGAATACATAGTCACTGCTTTCCTCAATGGCCTTAAGACTACAAAGGTAGTCTTCTGGTATATCAAAGTTTGATGTTTATATAATGTTTGGTTTATTGAGACTTGTGGAAGATACATGCATTTAAGATACAGCAACTGGATTCTGCTAGAAATTTTGGCTTTTCAGCTATATTTTAGGAGTTATTATGATTTCACAAGTATATGGGAACACACTGCAGTATAAATTTGATCCAGAACAGGCAGCTTGGCCCATTTTTATTGACCTACCCAGAATGCACCGTTTTGGAAATGAATTTGACATCGTGATTGTATGTAATTTTTACAAAGACAGACATTATTGATTTACTGTAAGGTTGGAATGACTCCTAAGTAATGATATAAAGCTGTCTCATACAGAGATCACAAACGTTTATCAAACTAATTTGATCCCACAAAAGATTGTATATATTATCAACATTTTCTGTGTGCAATGGTGAGATAGCAACTGTGATTCGATACTAGTTCTCTACATGCAGCCTTGTTTTCTCAGAAAACCACAGTTTATCTTGATAAAGTAGTGGAATCTGATAATTTTTTCATCTCTTAGCCTGGAGCATTTCCCCACTTCAGCAGAGTTAGATTGTACACTTAATGTTCGTCTAAAATAATATCTGGAGTGGACAGAAAATGCCTGAGAGATCATCCACTTTAAAAGGTGCTCTTGTACAGGTCCTGCTGGTCCTGAAAAAATAAAGTTGTAGAAGAAATATTGAGAGCATTTATGGGCTTGCTGATACGAAAATAGAAAAGGCCCAAGGAAGATAGGGAGAATATCTAGCCAATTTGTAGATATATTTATATAAATGTCCTTCTCCCAGAAATTTGCTCAACTTCCGTGTTTTATCTTTTAAACACTGACATAGTCTGAGTTTCATTCTCAGTCACTGTTGGAGTTACGACATGAAGGCTAACTGACAACAGAAATTAAGCTAGCACTTGGGAAACTTCGAGTGTCAGTGTGCTCCAACTTGAATATAGGACCTAGAGAACAAACAAGAGTGAAAGTGTCACCAAATCAGAAAGAAAAGCTAAAAGATCAAACAAAAAAGTTATGAGAGGTCTGGGTAAGGTGTACAAGCAGAGGTGTACACATGCTGCAAGGCCAGATACAGTAAAAAGTGAGGAACACCAAGAGAAGAATAATACAGGGTCCACATCTAGAAGCAGGCATGACAGAAGAAATGCTAATAAAGTCAGTCAGAAAGAGGTATCACCATCAGTGTGACTGAAAACAAGATCAGGAAGAAGCATGAAGGTAAAAACTAAAGTGGGTTCAGACAATATGCTGTCAAAACTGATACACAGATCAGGACAGAGCCAAAGATAGGGACAATAAAATAAAAGCTTAAGATTATATAATCCAGAAACTGGCTGAATAGCAGGAGAAACAGTTGATGCGCCCTAATGCATTAGGAGGGAGATGAAGTCAGGTGTACAGGTCAGTCTTCAGCTGGCAGGGGTTTGTTAGGCTGACAGCTGCTAAAGATGTTAACTGAAGCTAGCTGAAAGGCTATTACTTGAGTAACAGACACGCTTTAAATGGCACACAGCTTTTGTGTTCCACAAAGTGTTGCAGATTATTTTTCTGAGGCCTTTTTATTACCATAATACAATAAGGATCCTTTATAAACAGAACACCATATCCATTTATTAAATTCACTTCACAGAATGATGCTGTTTCATCTTAAGTCCCATACATTGTCTTCCTTTTAGGAAATTAATGCCCCACGTTAACTACTCATTCAAAAGGAACATTGGACTATCATATACAAAAGGTTTAGGGAAAGGAAGCTCCTGCTTTCATGGAACAGCTGGCAGAACTGTGCAGAGAAATTTGCCTTGATAGAAATAAGGGCAAAGTTTCCACTGATGTTACAGTGTAAGCATATGTCTTGGTCTTTATTTTTCTATATATATTTAATCATGTATGAATATTTAATGTGAATAACTTTGCTCCAGAAAGTCGTGCTAGACCTTCCTGAAATTCAAGCAGTAGCACAGATGGATGTACATGATGGGCGCACAGTAGAAGAAAAACCATGACTATCAAACAGTAACATTGGCAAAGCAATACCTTAGTCCCTAATATGGAAAATGGCCAAGTTATTAAATAAATCATTAGGGAAAACAAAATAAAACTGCCATGATTCTCATGTGATACCTCCCAGATAGAAAAGTCTGTTATTTGCATTTGAGCATTAGCATAATCTCACAGTTAATTGTGTGAATTATGCACTTGTATTTCTGATCCTGTTGTTTCCTGTACCGCTTAGGAGCTGGAACATTAAAATTTTGAAATTATAGAAGTATAGAGATAAAAAGTGTTTATTAAGATCTAGATTCTCATTGTTTCTGTCCTGTAGGACTGTAAGAAGCTGAACATGGTGAATAAAACCACTGGTCACGTGCTGCATCCAAATCATTGGTGTAACCTAGAGTAAGTTTGATTAATTAAATAGGTTCCAGAAGACATGCAGATGATCTTCTTGTATACAATTTAAAAATAATTATTTAGAAAATTATCAGCTCACTTCTCATGCTGCAGAAATAAATTGGTTACTCATCCAAAAATAAATAGCAAATATTTCTTCTCTCAGCTGCCCAGGAAGGAGGTCTTGGCACTGATAGCAGCAGAGCCAAACCCAGTATTCACGTCAGCGGACATAAGATTGCCAGCTCTGTCCTTCACACCCTTCACAGAGTACCGTGCTCCCATCATGTGGCAAGGGAGAGTGGTAAGCAGAAAGTCCTCATCAAGAAGAGTCAAGAGGATGAGCAACATTGCAGTCTACACCTAGTCAGCATAAGGAAATCCAAACCCTAGCGCTTGGCAGCTTTATGGATTTGCAAACTAAGGCTAACAGAAATGTCAATTGATCTCGGAGACTTTCATTCACAGGTATCAGAATTTTCAGGATCTGCTGCTTCCCATTCATCTCAGCCACTCACAAGGCATGAACTTTTACTTTCCTTTCTGCCAGAACAGGTAACAATTTTCTCAGAAAGCTCATTCTCCACAGAGACATTTATATTCCAGTAAAGTTATTCCAAGTTTTTCCATTGAAACTAAAGCATAACAGTTTACAGTGCAGATGGCCATCTGCATACACAGAGCTTGTATTCATCACTGTAATATATCTGTATATTAATTAAAGGATTAGGGCTTTCCTTAGCTGTTAATTACCAAGAAGCAGATCTAGAACAATAGTGAAAATAGTTACTCACAAACGAGTTAAACTGAAACCAATTGGAATGCAATTGCTTCTGTTCTCCTTTTACTGTCTCTTCCACAAATGTCCTTAAACTATTTTTTCTTGGGAAAGAACTGTCACTGCTATGAAAATGATGAAGTATTATATAAATATGTGTGAGGAAACCACGTGCATATATGAACTACATCATTGCTTGTACAACTAGGTTTTGGTCTTCAGGCATGCCCTCATTACAAAATAATAATTTGGGAAAGGAAGAACTTTACCTCTGAAAAAAGCACAAAACTAAAAACTAACCAGCCAAAGAATGATAAGCTCAGGCAGAGGATATGCACAAAGTTCTACTGATTTCAAGCACTGATCTGGACAGGATGCATTGATGGCTCAACACCAATTGCATGAGTTTCAACAAATCCCATGCAATGCTACAGGCTAGGGGAAGAGTGGCTGGAAAGCTACCCTGGCAGAAAGGTAACTGGGCTGACAATCAGCTGGACATGAGTAACTAGTGTGCACAGGTGACCAAGGCCAACAGCATACTGGCCTGTATCATAAATACTGTGGCCATCAGGACCAGAGGAAAGATAGTTCCCTTGTACTTGGCACTGGTGAGGTGACACCTCAAATACTGTGTTCTGTTTTGGGCCTCTCACTACAATAAGGACACTGAGGTGCTGGAGCATATGCAAAGAAAGGTGATGAAGGTCATGAAGGATCTAAAGCACAACTCTTGTGAGGAGAGGCTGAGGGAACTGGAGTTGTTTAGTCTGGAGAAAAGGAGTCTTGAGGGGACTCTGTAGAGAGCTACAACTACCTGAAAGCAGGTTGTAGCAAGATGGATGCCAGTCTCTTTCCCCAGTTAACAGGTGGTAGGACAAGAGGAAATGGTTTCAATTTGCACCAGGAAAGGTTTAAGTTGGACATTAGGAACAACTTCTTCAGAGAAAGGGTTGTCAAGCATTGGAACAAGTTGCCCAGGGAAATGGTTGAGTTGCCATCCCTGGAGGTATTTAAAAGACATACAGATGTGGCACTTAGGGACATGGTTTGGTGGTGGACTTGACAGTGCTACATTTGCAGTTGGACTCAATGATCTTAAGAGTCTTTCCCAGCTCAAATTACTCTATGATTGTATAATGTTATGAGCACAGGCCAGAACAACAACATGGACAGTTAAGAATTCAATCCATTTTGCAGTTGATTTTCAGCAGTGATGCCTCATAGGATGATGTTTGCTAGAGAGTGGAGGTCACTGAGAATATACCTGAGCTGTTTGAAAAGCAGACTGCATCAGTCAAGAAATGAGATTTAGTGTAGCCTACAGCATGTTTCCACTCATAGTAGATTAAGGATATAAATTTCACTAAGTAGCCAGAATGCTTTCCACATATTTATGAATGGAGCTTGTGCAGAATATATTTCTGGGTCAGAAAAACAGATACAAAATGTACCTTTTGAAAAAATAGAGTGCAGACTGGCCTGCATTGTTAGTGTTTTGGGGAACTTCCATTATCTAAAGCAATGGGATAATACTGAGCATTTGTCTTCTGGCCCCAAATAACCTCTTTTTACAAGTTATCATCAAGAAATGCCCCCGCCCAACATTGTCTAGCATTGAAAATACCAGAACTCCAATGAAATAATGACAATAAAAGAGCCCCTCTCCTGATAGCCAGTAGTGTCTAGGTGAGGATGCAAGCCGGCGGAAATGACGTCGCGAAGAACGAGAC
>JAAGNO010017725.1:0-13548 GCA_033439905.1 Ceryle rudis
TGGTGTTTTTGGGTGTGGGTGGATGTTTTGGTTGAAAGGCGTGTGTAAATAATTTGCAGATATAAACAATAAACTTAATTTTTGTCAAAAAAAAAAAAAAAAAAAAAAAAAAAAAAAAAGAGTTGAAAACGCTGTGTTTATATAGTTATTTCAGGGCAAGGGAGGAATGAGGGAGGAAGCTTCTGATGGGGGATGGCATTCACTGAGGTCAGTGTGAAGACGCCCTCTATTCTCTAGCTCTGTCCACAGGATGCTTTTAGGTAAATAAATAAAGTTCATCAAGAGCAGGGAGCCCGGGATTAATCAACGCCGGCGCTTCTTCCTTCAGACTAGGTCTAGCCACTGCTTCTTAAACAGCGGGACTCGCCGCACAAAACATTAATATGCTCCGTATGCATCCGGCTGTACGCTCGCAGCCCGGAGATTTGCATGCTAAATCTATGCTCCTGGAGCCTCTACACCCACATCTTTAATTAAGCGATGCCCCGTGTTTCTGCTCTATAGGATAAGTGAATATATGCAACTCTAATGCACAGGAGATAATTTTGTAATGATTTTGCTGTTTGTTTAACTGAGGAGGAAGTTAACTGGGTGGGTTAGCCTTACTGCAAGCTACGCTGCCTGGGAAATATATAGAAATAAAGCGAGCTGAGATTTCCCAGCTGGCGCGAGCTGCCGAGACGGTGCTGTCACCCGTGTGTCACGAGGCTCTAGCATTGCTCCCCTCTCCTCCTGGCAGGGCCAGTGGCTACCTGGCTGGGGTTAGCCCACAGCCACTGGTCTGTATGGCTGTGGGTTGGGGCACAGCCGGGGGAAGGGGCAATGTCAAATTTGGAATAAAACCAAGAAGGGCATCTAAAATACACACTGCATTGCCTGACCCTCTGGTGGTCTGGTTTGGAGACCACAGAGCCCAGTGTCCCCAAATCCCAGCCATGCCTTCCCTGCGGGGTCCTCACCAGTGCCTGGTCCTGCCTCAGGGACGGGATGGCAGGTAGGAGGATGCTCATGAAATCACCTTCAACCCTGCACTTGCAGGCTTGAGGAAGCTTCATGGACACCTCTTAGGAGGCGATATTTCTACAAGAGTCTCATTTTTAAACACTGTTGGCACTGCCCAACCTTGGGTCAAGTGCTGTTTGATAGCGTGGTAAAGGACACGTACTCCATGGTCTTTGCAAAGCCACGGGAGGGTTTTTTTTGATTAGACACAACCACCGAGACTCAAAAAAACTTCTAGAAAGAGGCACCCTTCCTTACTGTGCTGTGGAAAAGATCATCTGAATTAACATGAGCTTCTTGGCTATTAAATGGAAATTCTAAATGCGAAGAAAATTCTGCAGTGACTGCTAAAGTGTGTGTCAGCAGAAAGGGGGAAAAAGCAACGTGTGTCATTCTTATTATCATCTTGAAATCCATCTTCCCTCTACACGCCATGACGGTGGCTAATCCCCAGTACGACACCTGCATCACTAATATTTGCAGAGGCAGGTTTCTTATTTTGGAAGAGTTTTGCTCTGCATATCTCACCCCCCACCTTGAAAATACGGTTTGAGATTATCTGAAGCACTGAACGTGCTGTTCCTGGGGGGGTGGGTTTTGCCATTGATGGCAGCAAACCATGACCTCTGAAGTCCAAGGAGTCAAGAGTTTATTGGAATGCCAAGTGTGCTGGTGTGGGAGAGGACAAGTCCTTCCTGTGCTGAGGTTTGGGGAAGTTGCTGTGCTCTCACGTGCTCTGTGTGCAGCTGTGGGGTTAGACCTGCAGACAAGGACAGGGGACGCTTTCATTGCAGAAAAGTGGGGCTAAGCCTGGGTGGGATGAAGGTGAAACAGCAAGTGTGTGTACCCAGGGCTGAGAAGAACATCTTCAAAAAGAAAATGGAAATTTGTGCTGCTTTTTTCTCTCCTGTGGACAAGCACAGAGATCAGACCGGAATGTCTGGGCATCTTAAAATTCGAAGCACCTGCATCTTCTTAACCCCCTGGTTACACTAGATGCAGTTGGATCCTTTTCTGTGATGAATTTGGATGTGAAACACATGAAAGTCTTTGTTGCCAAGGTGGGGCTGAATCTCCCACAGGTTCTCCTTAGGGTGGGGGACCTCAGGTCTTGCCAGGGCTGTCACTGACACCTTGGTGGTTGGACAGGCCAGCTCCAGGGTAGACTCAACTCTCTACAGGGTTTATCATGGTCGTGAGGCAAGTGGCATGGGCTGGACAGCCTCAGGCTGGTGAGAATTTAAAGCAGGGTGTTGTATTTGTGGTAACACACTGTACGAGTCAGTTTGTTAGCTCTGGGACTCAATTTATGGTCCATCACATGTCAGCAGATTCCCTGGTGGTCCGAGGACAACCACATGCCCTTGGCCTCCAGCTTTCTCCACACCATGGATGGGCACCCAGCAGGGAAACAGGTCTCTGTGATCTCAGCCACAGCTCTCATTTTCCAGGCCAGGCTTTGGTGTTTCCATGGTGAATGGGGGGCTCAGGTGTCACTCAGCAGGCAGGTTCTGGAGACTGTGCAGTGACTTTGTTTTGACACCTCCATACTGACACATGTTCTATGGGAGAGGAACTGGGATGGTTTCATTTGCAGTTGAGGGGTCAAGACATGGGAATGAAGTGAGGAACCAGAGCTTGTGTGCACAAAGCTTCGCATGTGGCGCTTGAAAATCTCTGGACCAACTACTTTCTTCAGCAAAAACAATCTCAGCACTAATAAATCTTCCCTGCCACTGCCAGCTCCTCATCCTGCTCCTCCTGACAGGCAGCAGGAGCACAAAGGTGACCAGGAGGAGAAAAGTGCAGAGGGGAGGGTGATATGGGTGTGTGTGTGTGTGTGGGGGGGGGGGGTAGATGACACCAACCTAATGATGTAGCCATTTGTGCAGAGGTTAAAAATGAAGCAATAAAACCTTTACACAAACTTCCCAATGCTTCTGTAGCCACACGCCTCAGCACAAAGTGAGGAATAAAGAAGAGAAAGCACAGCTGGCTGTGGGCAGGGGGAAGCTGACAGAGCCATCACTCCTCCCGAGCACAGCTTTGGCAGCAGCAGCATGAGAAATACGTCCCCATGGTGTCCCCATGGCCCCCAAAATACGTGGCCGTTGGTCTCCTTCCCTCCTGGCTGGAAGAGCGGAGGGTTGGGGTCTCTTAACCCTTCCTGATGGGTTTGGGTCATCGAATGGGGTGGAAGAGGGACAAGCAGGAGACATGAGCCGAGGTTGCCAGGTCTCTATGGCTCACAGCACATTCCCTGGCTGGCACAGCAGCTCTCCTGGTGAACATGATGGGTTTATGTTCCCTGGCAGCCTGGCAAGGGAGGACTTATCTTCCACCTTTTTGGACAGTCTCTGAGAAGAGCTCTGTGTGGGGAGCAGGGTGGTGGGTGCAGGTGGGACACATCCTAAGGGCTAAGGTGTTCCCTTGGATTCAGGGTGGGGAGAGACAAGTTCAGACAGTGTCTCCTCCACAGTGATGGAGGGCTTGGTGCTTGAGAACAAAGGGCTGGTCTTAAAGTTAGGACAAGATGCGGAGCTGTCTGAGGATGTGTGTGGTACAGTAGGAGTTTTGCACTGGTCCAGCTCTTCCTTTTGCGAGGAGGCCGAGTGGGGCTCCTGGGTAGAAGGACCATGTGTACAGTAGGGGTAACAACCCCACGAGCTGAAATCCCACGGCAGGTTCCATAGATGCTGGGAGGGGGGGAAATTCCCACCTGTGCAGAGGCGTCTGATGGGTAGGAGTGCAATGATGACAAATGATGTTTTCTTGGCACATACCTGTTACTAAGGCTGATGCACAGAGGATCCTTCAGCCCTGCCTGTGCTTTAGCTCTGTCTGGGGATGCTGTGGCAATAAGTTAAAGCCCAGCTGAAGTCCAGCATTTCATGGCTCCACAGCAGCTCTGCATTGTGGTCTCCTCCATGAAGAGGATGTAGATGGTAGGGGAGAGCAGGGAGCAATTCATTGGAGATCAGGGACGTCAACAGCTGCTATCTCCCAAGGCTTTCATTCTGTTTGCACCAAGAGGCTTTTCTTAGCTGTGTCTCTGACTGAAGGTACAAAAGACATTGTTCTTTCATGACTGAGTTTCTAAAAGCAGAGGTCTCCTTCCAGGAAGGTGGTTGGCCTTCCCTGGCTCCCCATGTGTCCAGCCACACTCCTCCCATCCTGGTGGACTTTCTGCCGATGAACTGAGAGCACCAGGCATTCCCCCCGCCCCGCTACAGCACCATGAGGCTGTCCAGAGAAGGCAGAAGGGGGGAAAAACCTTTTTATACAAATTATCTTCAATTTAGAACCTGGGGGTCTCTTTGGTCCCAGTGCAAAAGCCTCTCCCAGCAGTGCAGGCAGGAGCATCGGCCACCCTCCCACTCGCACTGTGCTGTGGCTCCCGACTGCGAGCTGAGTCCAGCTCTGAACCTCTGCTTTATAAATGAGGGTGTAAAAGAAATGTGAGTGTAATGCAGCTTTCCAGGAAGTCATTCTGCAGCCTCTGCAGATGAACTCACCATCTCCTTAGCTTAAGGCCTGGGTAAAGAACTAATTATTTGGACCTAAGCTTAAATCTGTTTCCACAAAGATGGATTTGTGACTCTTGCCAGCTTCCCCTAGAGGATTGCAACCTCATTTTGTTCCTCATGAACTTCTGCTGAGGTGTAAAATAACAACAATCTCGAGAGCTAAAATCGCTGAAGGATGGATTAAATTATAATGCAATCAGTCTGAAAGACCTTCTGTCTGCAAGTAGCAGCATTAGGCTGTCCTGGGAGCGGGCAGCAGCATGCTGCCTGTGCAGGATTACCCTGCCTGTGCCGGTCGCTTTGTTTTCACCAGGAAACTGCATTTCTTGGGCAGCAAGATTACATTATCTGCTGCCGAGGGCATTCCGTGGGTGCTTTGGCATCCCCCTGCCTAGGCCAGGACTGGCACTGAGCAGAGCTATATAAACCCAGGACAAAAAGAGCCACAGACGGCAATGAGCATTTTGAAGTGTGCAGCACGCTCCCAGGGAAGGATTGCTGCTGACTTGCCATCTCTGTGTGGACTTTAAATCCCAGCTTGAGAAGCCAGCCCTGTCTGGGGGCTGTTAATATGTGTTTGTATAGGATTTAGCATAGCAGGGCTCCAATCCCTACCGAGACTTTCAAGAATAAGCTCCTATAAATAACTAGGACGGAGCCGATGGGATGAGTTTCAGTCATTTGGAACACCCTGGGCCATGGCCTCACGACCTTCTCAGAGCTCTGGGAGCAGCTGGGAGAGTAGGAGCCACCTGGCCATGCCTGACCCTGTCTGGTCCTACCCTGCTCTCTGTCCCTCTGAGCCCTTTATCCCAGGGGTTCACCTCGCTGCCCCTCCAGACACCCCATGCCACTGTGTCTTGCTCACAGGACAAACAGGGCTTATTTCTCCAGCAGTGACTTTGTTACTTTGAGCACCTGGTGGGATGCTGGATGGTAACCCTGTAAGGACAAGCTGTTTCACAAATGCCAATGCAAAGAGATGTTGGCTTCCTCGTGGTTTCTTTTAGTGGGCTGCAAGTTCTCTTGGCAGTTTTATCCGTGTTCAGGGCAGGTTTAAGGTCTCTTTGTCATGGAGACTCTTTTTTGCCTATATAAATTTTGTTTTGTCTGTTCCTTCAGTGAAGCATCTGGGCTTACAAAGCTCTCCTTTAGCCCCTTATTTTTCACAAAGCTGGGACTTAATTATCTTCCTGTCTCTGTCCAATTTCGCTGCTCCTTGTCAATGAGTTCAACAGTCTGTGCAGAGCAGAAGGGAAGCAGGGGAGGGGGATGTAGGCAGGACAATGTTGCTTTTTCTTAAGAAACATGCTAAAAAGACATTTCGCTGGAGATGACCCAGTGTTTCCCTCTGCTCCATGCTTAGCCAGCTGAGGAGCCTCAGCATTGCTCAGCCGTGCTTGTTAGGATGCTTTGAGAAAAGTGATCCTTGAGGACCCTGCCCTGATTGATACACTCCTGCAGAAGGTAGGATGAGCCTGGCCTTGGCCCTTTGGCTGTTCATTGGTGTTATTCCAACATAAAAAAAATGGAGAGTTTCTCTTGGAAAAAACTCTCTTCTGTCTTGGCCGTAGGCTTACCATAGCCTCTCCCAAGGAGGAGGGAATCAAGACCATGGGGACTGAGATTTCATCTGCCGGAGGGGTGGTGGTATGGCCCAGGGGGTCTCCCAATGAATGGGCATAATTTCCAGTTTATCTGTAATTTCCCTTTTTTTGTTTTTTTTTGAAGTCTTTTTGAAAAGTTGTTTTTTGTGTGTTTTTTTTGTTTTTTTTTTTTTTTTTTTTTTTTTTTTAATGTCTAGTTTGGGTTGGTTTTTAATTTTTATCATGAAGAGGTTGCTCTTCCAAAGTGGTGCTTTCTTACACCATGGCAAGTTGAGCAGGTCCCCCTCCTGTTGCACATACAATTGCCTCACTGTCACTGGGGTCCTTCTGCAGCTGCAGAAATATAAGAGCAAATGGGAGACACAATCAGTGAACTGAAGCAGGACAAATGGAAAAACCAAGACGTTCAGTGAAATATTAGTGAATCATTTTGAGAAAGGAAAAGGTTCTTCCTCTTCTCTTTATTATAAGACTTGGAAGTGAGGTGCTGCCAGCTTGCAGTGGGCTGAATACCTGCAGGAAAGTCTTGCTTTCTCGTTCATTTCCTTGCATTAAGGCAGGGAAGATGCTAAAACACTTTTGATCAGAGGTGCTTAAATAGCAGAAGTCTCCTGTACAAGCCTGTTTTCCTGCTCTGGTGTACTTAGGAGTGTGTCTCAGCCAGGGCTCGGTGGCTGTGCTGCTGCACAGCACATGGTGCTGATGGCATCTCACACTGGCAGACCTGGGATGGCCCTTCCTCGGGAGCGGGAGGTAATGCAGATTTCATGTCAGCCTTGTCCCACGTCCCTCGAGCCAACGTGGCCTCTGTGCTGCAGCGATGTTTGGTTGTTCTGGGATAGATATTTGCTCTCGGCCGCACGTCCTTTACAAGAGCACAAATGTAATGTCAAAAGAAACCACTTTGGTAATGTACTCAAAAGTTAAATATTTTATACAGTACTGTGGTAATGTGATGTAGCTGCCTTCTTGACATACTTTGCTTTTTGCCCAAGGTCTGAGATCTGGGGCTGTTGGGTGGGCTGGATTCCTGCCTTCCTTCCATCCTGCCTTCTCTCCTCTCCAGGGCCTCGTGTGCCTTTTTCACTAAGTGCTGAATTTCTTTCTGTCTCTACAAACCGGTAAGAGCAACTCAATTGCAGTTCTTGGGAAAAAAGTGAATTCTGATTACATGATTGTTATTGCTTTAAACTCTCAGGATCAATAGTGCTGTATTAAAGCAAGGTACTTGCTCCTTCTCCAGGTGCAATGTGAAAGGAAAGTCATGATGTTACATGTCCAGCAGCCCGTGCGCTGGGTGCCAGTGACCTCACCTGGGGACCAGTTGATGACACAAGTGAGTTGAGTCTTCACGTAAATGTATAGACACTCATATGTCTAATTTACACTTACTGTTACTCCAGCTGTGGTAACTGGGTGCTGAGTGGCTGCCTCAGCAACTACACCATAGGCATTTGCAAGACAGTGCACGCTCTGGAAAGCTCGGGCTGTAAGTGAAGGTGTCTGCAAGATATAAAGACATATAGACACATATCTGCAAGATATAAAATGCATCCAACAGCTTAAGCAAACAGCAAAGTGTTTGCCTCTGACCAACCCAAAGCACTCACCCAGCACCAGCATCACCATCTCACCATGAGACAGCAGCAGCAGCAGTGTCTGGCACTGGTTTTTATCCCACCCCACATGTTAGCCCAGGGAAGGCTGTGTGGGATATGCTAAAGCACCTCACCCCCACCTTGCCCGAGCCACAAAGACCAGTGGCAGGATGCTAAAGCCCCGATGCAAAGGGGTATCGTGCGCGGATCAACGAGTGCTCCAAGTGCATTTTTTGCAGAGGACTGTAAATGCTCTTGCATTACCTGCTGGTTACATGCCAATCAGTGTGGTTTTCACAGACCAGGATTAGTTATGTCACCTTTTGTACTCTGAGGTAACTCAAAGTGCTTCATAAAGTAATGAGTTTATCTATAGCAAGCACCACGTACTCAGTGATAAAGCTTCCATGCGGCCTCGGATATTATAAATCTGGTTTATTAAGAATGGAAATATCGACAGAGACCCAATTCTGCCTTATTCCTTCTGCATCCTCCCAGGGATTTTTTTTGTCAATCCACTTCTGGCAGCTCCCAGCACAGATAGAGACTTTAATCTCTCAGATGAAAACTGCCTTTTTAATTTATTTTTTATTTATTTTTAAATTTTTTGTGATGAGTGTTAAACCATTACTTTCTATTTGCCAACATTTGCAATTGTTTGTCGGCTAAAAAGGAACCAGGATAAGGATAAACCAGAGGGACTGTGCTAATTCTCCAAGCCAAGATAGGTTTGAAATGATACTGTCTGGACACGGCCAGGCTGGCTCTCCATCCTCCATCTCACCTCCCAGCCCGAGCACTGTGCCCGGCTGCCTGGCTCAATTTAACAGGCACTGAGCATTACATGGTGATTCTTCCATGTTTTTATTACCAGATCCTAAGGTAGTTTTGAGAGGTACAAATGACAGGTGAGCACCCAGCAGCAGGGAAGGCCACAGTATTGGATCAGCCACCCACACCAGACAGCTCTGGGGGTCTCCCCATGTTGGTGGTTCCTGACATTATTTTACTTATTCCTTTTAGAGAAAAACATCTCCTGGGGGTGGATCTGACACCCACTCCCCAGTGTCCATGGAGCACTGCTGGATCCTCCTGGGCAGCACCCAGCAGCCAGCGTGTGAGCTGGCACTAAACCACCTCTTTAGGTC
The DNA here is from genome assembly GCA_033439905.1 of Ceryle rudis. Taxonomy (NCBI): domain Eukaryota; kingdom Metazoa; phylum Chordata; class Aves; order Coraciiformes; family Cerylidae; genus Ceryle; species Ceryle rudis. The sequence goes on from JAAGNO010017725.1 coordinate 8,883, forward strand.
CTACTAAACCTTCTTGTTTTGCTTTTCCCACTGTGAACCACCTATATAAAGCTCCACCTCACTTTGATTCTTGGCTGCAGAGCAGGGATGATGTGTGATTTGGGGTTCACGGCCCCACACACAGTGAGACCCTGGCCCTGGGTGTGAATCCCCAATTAGCCAGGGAGGGACAGGTTCTCTTTTCCTGCATGTGGGAACAACCTTTCCTAAAGCCACTAATTAATGCAAACCCACGCTGGTCCTTGAAGCCGAGGTTTCCCCTTCCAACCCTGTCAAGGGAGTGCAGCTCACCAAAGCCTCCAGGTGTTTCAGAAAATGTTTGGGGTCATTTGGGTTAGGCTGGTTTAAAAACCACCTTCCCGAGGCAGTGGATGAAAGGTGTCAGCTGAGGTGTCCCTCTTCCCGTTCCACTTGCCTTCATCAAGAGGGGGCTGGATGGCAGGCAACAGCGGAGAGGACAAACCTGCCAGCAAGCCATGGCCTTTCAGGAAAAACCCAGGAGTAGCCAGGAGGTTGCATTAAATTTTTATTTTTCAGCCTTGGCCATCATATGAGGCACTTGTCACCGTGCTGGAGGTGTGCTAGCTTGCAGCCCATCGTGTGCTCATCGTGAAGAGGCTCTGCCATTACTCACAGCCGTCCCCCTGCCGCTGCCTCCCCGCTTGCAGCAAAGCAAAAAAATAAAAAAAAAATATTTTCTCATTTAAAAAAAGAAGGTGTGGGGGGGAGGATGGTGAGGCGACGAACAGAGGAGATGGATTGTGCTGTGGCACTGAGATGAGTGCGGAGAAGCTATACATTAATCATTGTGTGTGTGGGGGAATTCTACAGCTCTATCAGGAGAAAGCGGTTGCTGTTGTGAGATGAAGCTGATGCAAAGGTCCTGGCACACTTGTGGCTCGTTCTGGGCTTGCTCCCTGCTCAGGAGCTGGTCCAGCCCCACTACTGGGTGGGGTATCCCCAGCTCCCAGGCTCCCCCCACCTTGGCATCCAGTGCCCTCTCTGCTTTACAGAGTTACAAAGGCTTAATGTCTCGTTAACTCTGTCCGTGTCCCCCCCCAGGATCTGCCCTGTGTGGGAAAGGAGGATGTCATCAATAATAACCCGAGTGTTGCTGCTGCCATCCGAGCAGAGGGAAGTGTCCGTGCGAGTGCTGGCGACTTGTGTCCCCTTTGGGAACCCTCACTTGTCCTCAGTGCCTTTCAGTTTACACCAGGATTAAGAGGGATGCTGCTGCTCTGGCTGAGGAGTGCTTGGCTTGTGGTGCTGGGGCTGGGAGAAGTGCTGGGGGTGTTTTCAAGGTAACTAGTCACAGGAGTTATTTAGCTGGACACACAGGGGTCCATCTGTCCCACACACATCTTGGTCCTTTGCAGCACTTTCGACCCTGCTTGGCCAAGGGTGAGGGATTGCTTCACTATACGGCTGCTCATGGGGTCTTCTTCCCAATGAATTTGCATAATAATGCTACTATGAATAATAAATACAGCAAAAGGAGCCAAAGCTGTGTCTCAGGGCTCCTGCTGGCACCAGTGCTGGCGCTGGGCAGAAAGGCTGTGCAGGCTGAAGGTGACGGTGCTCAGCTGAAGCTCACACACAGGACCTCACTGTGTCATTCGTTACAGCCGAGCAAAATTTTCTTGATATGTAGAGGACTAAGCATTATTTGATTTTATTTTTCTTTAATTTTTTTGAGACAAGGAGGCAGCTAGTAGTTAATAAAAGTGGCCAGTGGTTAATAGAAGTATTTAATCTTTCCAATGCTTCCTCTGCCCCCACTCCTCAGGGGCAGTTTTGCAGTCGTATAGTATTGCATAGAGCTTTACTGGTCTGCTTAACGTGTCTGTAAGCTCAGGTTTCAGTTAAAAAAACTGTTCTCTATTTAAAAAGATGAGAGGGTGGGGGAGAGGTCTTAGTAATGCAAAGGTTTCAGTCTGGAGAACAAAGGAACGTTCTGTTATTTCATTTACTGAAAAAAAAAATCATAATCCCCGTATGATTCAGTTTGATCTGGACCAAATTCTATTGCAAATTCTGGCATCTGCCTTTGACTTGAGAGAAAAAAACCCAACCCAGGAGCCTATAATAGTAACTGTCACAGTAATTGTTATTATTTTTAATTTTGGTACAAAAGTCCAAGGATTTAGGGGAGGGCGGCTGTTTCCATCAGCTTAGTAAAACGATTCATATGGTCAAAGTTAAGCATGTAGCTAAATCATTTGAGGAACAAGACTTTCTGCAGGCAGATAAGAGCCTAATAACACGATGATGAGAGCCCAGACTTCCACAGATAGCAGAAACTAATATTTGTGATGCAACAGTCTTGCATTATTCAGTAGTTAAAGATAATTCTAAGAAACAGAACAGCTTGAGAATTAGCAAAACTAGCAATAAAATACTCTTAGCTGACTCCGGGGGGAAGTAAATTGCCATGTACAGGATTTGCATTCATCTTAATGTTTATTAAAAATGAGGCAGCGCTGCTTTCCGCGCGCTCGGCTGGTGTAGCTGGAACCGCACGTCCTCGCTCGGCCCCGGGCAGCTGCGGCACCGGCTGAGGCCTCTCACCAACTTGTGACATAGGTGGGTTGATGTTGGGGTGAGAGTGAGGGAAACTTGATGAGATGCTCAGGCTGTGCTAAAAGTCCCCAGGATGATGGGGGTGTTCTTCGCTGCCAGTGTTAAGTTCTAATTGCCATTGCCGCCCAGCCTTGCAGCAGGGGGGGTCGTGCCCCCTCCCAGGGTGAAACATCACGGGAAGGGCAACCCAAGAAAAGCAAGAAGCTGATGTCCCTAAAGGGGGTGAGTGCCGAGAAGCACTGCTGTATTTGGCAATGCCAACAGGAAGGACTTTGCACACTCTCTTTGCTACATGCACAGCAGCAGCTCCAAACAGTTTTGCTCTTGCCTGTGCAGAGAAAGTCACAGAATCACAGAATGGTAGGGGTCGGAAGGGACCTCCAAAGATCATCGCGTCCAACCCCCCTGCCAGACCAGGAGCAAAATTAGGGCAGATCACTCAGAAATGCATCCAGACAGGTCTTGAAAGTCTCCAGAGAAGGAGGCTCCACAACCTCTCTCGGGAGTCTGTTCCAGTGCTCTGTAACCCTTACGGTTAAAGAAGTTCTTCCTCAGGGTGGAACTGCCTGTGCTCGAACTTGAAAGTGGAGAATTACAACTGGGAGTGGCAAGGTCAGGCTTCCTCTGCTGGGCATCAACTGGTCCAGGCTGCTCAGGCATCCCTAGACTTTTTTGAGCCCTTGCAGTGAAAAGGCTGGCTGCTCTTCTGTAGCTCATGTGCACGAGCTGCGGGGCAGCGCACAGGCAAAGGGGCTGGTGCAGCAGCCACGGGGGTTACCACTGTGCTACCATGTAAAGGCCCTTGAACGTGCTTGAACTGTGCTAAAGCACAAAGAATTTCTGTCAGAAGAGCGAGATCACCACCTGGCTGATTTGCACTGATGACAAGCACGTCCACATGGCGCTGAGGGAGGAACCTGCCCCACTGCCTCCCTGCTGCTCCAAACAGCTCCATGGGCTGGGGGAGAGCCACGATTTGGGCTTTAGTGACTGCAAATTTCCCACCACCAGCAAGTGCAGAAGAACCTGGGATCACCCAAAACCCCACTGATGTCCGTCCGTATACATGGGCCCACCCCTGCAACCAGGTCCCCGTTTACCAGCTCACTGCAAGGCTACATCTGCTACTGGCAGTGAGGTGTGCGCGTGGGGAGGGAAAATGAAGTAAAAAATAAAAAAGCAAGTGAGACTATTCAAAAGGGGGACTTTATTTTTATTACACTGGAGCCAGGCGTCAGTGCGCCAGTTCAGCTTTGATACACAATAAACCAGCAAAGCTGTCACTCAGTTTGGAAACCAAGATTGCAGTGGCACTAAAAACACATTGAAAACATTTACTTTCTTCCCTTTTTTTTTTTTCTTTTCTTTTTTTTTTTTTTTTCCCTCTTTTGTTTTTGGTACAAAAATGGTACAAACAACAATACAAAATATTTGTGCTGTTGACGGTTACAAAAAAAGGTTTTTGAACTGGGTTAACGGACGCAAACTGCTTTTGCGCTTCAGCGTGAATACAGCAGAACAGCAGAAGTCTTCCTTGAGAACAACCACAGTCATGCGGGCTGCTATACAGCTTCTCCATCGTAAAAGGAATCATGCAAAATCATAATTGAAATTAATAATAAAAATAAAAAAGAAAGAAAAGAAAGTGCTCCAATTATACGTCTATATGTTGTTGCTGTTGGGTTTTTTTTTTTTCCCCTATTTGATTTGTAGCTTCAAGCACTAACTACATTATGTACACGTTGTGTGAGCCATTGTATATGGGGTTGGTGTATACTGGAAAGAACTTTTTTTCCCCCTGAAACTGAGTTAACTGTGCGTGGGAGACACCTACGTTGTCTAGCTGCTGTTTTAAACATACGCATTCATCGTTATACAGCATTCCCCCCCACCCCCGACATAGTTTTTTTTTCACACTTACAATGAAGAGCTCCAAAAGACATCACAAATAAAAGTCCCATATTTTACCTTTAGTATGCTTTTTTCTTTTTTTTTTTTTCTTTTTTTTTTTTTTTTTTGAGACTAAAAAAAGTTTCAATCTTGGCATTTTTTTTTTTACCGACCCTTCACTTACCATTTCCATTTT
>JAAGNO010017735.1:0-19690 GCA_033439905.1 Ceryle rudis
CCTATAGTATTGCAGAAGCCAAGATTGGTACAGGGCAAATGTGGGCAAAAACCAAGGGTGAAATAATTCCTGCCTGTCCATCATAACCTGTTCTGTTTGGCTAGTATTTCAGCCAAAAAAGGAGTCCAAGCAGCAAGAGGAAGGATGACTGGAACAGGCTTGCTCCAGGAAGTTGTGGATGCTCCATCACTGGATGTGTTCAAGGCCAAGCTGGATGGAGCTTTGAGCAACCTGGTCTAGTGCGATGTGTCCCTGCCCATGGCAGGGGGGTTGGAGCTGGATGATCTTTTAAGGTCCCTTCCAACCCAAACCATTCTATGATTTTCACTTTCTGCTGCAGATAGAAGAAAGTGAATGAACACAAACAGCTATTTGAGATCCTAGGTTTGGGTACACTTCTCAGAATATTTACTCTAGGTACAGTTGTTATCCAGCTTCAGGGGCTATAAAGACACCATGTGATGTTTGTTTCTAAGAATACCATTTGGAAGTAGCAATCCCATGCACTAGGCACGTGGACTGCATCTGGTTGCCTGGATATATAGTTAGAGGAGCATGGTTGGTCTAAACTGGAGCTAAAATAGACCCATAGATTAGAGCTGAATCACATGATTATTGTGAGGTGATTTGACATCATTTGGTATGGAATATAAACCAAACTGGAGTAACTTTCTTCACTGTTGTTCTTCATCAATAACACCTTCTTAAAATAGACTGAGAGAAATTGCTGCACTTCATGGAATAAAGGGAAGTTACGGAATTAATAAAATCCTTTGTATGGTCTTTCAGGCAAACTGTTGGGAAGGTGATAAAATCTGTGACCCAAAGCAGAAAAGCTTGGTCCACCTGGGACTTCTCTCAGCAATACCATTGGTGGCGGTATTTGAGCTGATGCGCATGTTTGTGGGTGATGAGGCCATCCCTCTGCTTTCTTTTGCTGCTGTTGACCATATTGCTTTTCCTGCCATGAATGCAGAGAGACAGAGAAATACAGTTGTTATTCTTAGATCTTAGTCTAAGTCCGCGTAGTGGGTAGCAGACTCTAAACATGAGCTCTGGGACTGACTGGGACAAAATAAGTGTGTGTAGGTATCCTGACCTTTTAGTGTCATAAATGTGTTCAGCTGGTAAATAGTCCAAACAAATATTGTGTGCTAAGTTGTGAGATGTTTCAGTTGTTTTCTTTTTACCTGCACTAAGCGTGCTGTTCTTGAAGGGAGCTGTTGTCAGACACAGTAGTGCCACATGTAGAAATAAGGCATGGCATCTGACTGATTATTGTGGCTTTGTGGGCATTGGAAATGTCATTATCCAGCCTACTTTTTAGGGAGGAGCCACACCACATGGAAGGGGATAGCTGGCAATTTGTTTTGATTTCCTCAAGCAGTCTCTCTCTACCAACCTGTATTTGTAAGCTGTTCACAACTGAAGAAAGGTAAAACAGAATATAGAAAAAGGAAATCTTTAACTTCATTTTAAATAATGGTAATTTTCTGAATTTATATAACATGTCTAAGCCTCTTACCAGAGAGCAGATGGAGTGACTCTTAAGGTAGCGAAGATTATGCTTATTCTTTAGATCTTGGTCCCATCTCCTTTAATCCTGCTTCAGTGGCACAATTCCCACAACTGAGGACACTTAAATAAATAATGATTAAAGGACTTTGTTGCAGGCAGTTCGCTTAGAGTCCCCTGCTTGGCTGTGACAGCCAAGATCTTGCAGTTTAGATGCATCCAAAAGAGGGGAACAAATAATTTTTTTTTCCATGCAGAGCTCCTATGTTTTTTTTTTTTTTTTCTTATGAGAAGTTTAATTATATTGTTAGAGAATTTTGTAGATTTTCCCCATTTGGTTTCAAGATCTCTGTCTGCCTTTGTTTAGACTCCATTATTTTCTGATCCCAGTGTTGTCTTAAAGTCTATACAAAAAAAAACCCCAAAACCCTCTTGTTTTGAGGTAACTTCTGTGAAAGAACTGCACATTTATTTGCTACAGAAAGACAATGGATAGAGGAGCTGTGTCAGCAGCTGTGACTTTCCCTTATTACTGATTCTTTCAGTTGCATACCTCTAAGTTCATCAAGTGGCAAAGGACTGTAAGGCACAGGGCCAAGACTGCAGAATAAAGTATGTTCTGGCAAGCCCATTTTGGTGTGTTGAAGGTATATTCTTCCCATAACAGGTTTTTCTCCCTCACTCTCTGCTTGATTTTTGTAGACAGGCATGTACAATGACATACGCCAGATCGACACAAAACAATGTGGATTGTATATGCAGGGGCAACTGTTATAAGCCTGGATCATGTATATGTACATAAAAAGAGCTTGGTCTATCTCTCGGCAGCCACATTGTACAATTATTTCTGATCTGTCTGATAGTTTCACGTGCAAGTTACACTTGTGCTCAGTGTGCTACGCCTCTGGATGGAGGCTACACTTCTTTACTCAGTATTAATAGGCTCAGAATTACTAGCCTGTGCTTGTTTTGGTTGTTTTGTTGGACAGGGACTGAATACCTTTTTATAGCTTTCAAAATTTTTCCCTGTAGAAATTTCTGGACAGAAAAACGTTTTATAAGGTTCTGACTCCTACTTTTGAAATAGTGTTTCACTTCTAAGTGAGGTAAGTGTTTTTGGAGAATTTCACATAAGCAATTATCCTATTATATATTAAAAATAATAGGAGAGAAAGCTGGAAGTGACTTGTTGGAAGTGGTGTAAGTAGAATGTGCTGTAGGTTGAAGTAAACCACAATACTCTCTCCAGGCCCTTCAGCTGCTGTTTACTTTTTTACATAATGTTTGTTCTTTCTTTCATTGTGATCCTTTGGCACATCACCCAGATGGAGACCACAGTAACTACTGCTTAATTTAGCAGGTTTAGGTTATAAACTGTAGCATGTAAGGTGATGGGATAGAGAAAGTAGTCCTTTAGCCTTCTCTTCACTGGGGCAGGGAACTCCTGAGAATATGGAGAGAGACCACTGCCTGTTTGATGCTGAGTATATTGGCTGGGATGCCACCTGGTCTTTACTTGGACCTTGCAAGATCAGGCAGGGCTCTGAACGCCCACTCCTTTAACTGTGCTTTTAAGGAAGGATTGTGAAGCATCTGGCCCTTAGCTAGAAAGTCAGAATGCAGGAAATGCCTTTGCTTGTAGCATTTGCCAACTGTGGTTTCTGGTATGTTGGTGGGTGGGTTCTGAACGTGGCCATCTTGATAAGAACATGCCTAAAGCCAGACCCCGTTCATCAAAGGATCATTTTCTTTATCTCTTATTTCAATTAAAGGTAGAGTTTCTAAAAACAAAAATGCACGGTGCTTCTCTCAGAACCACATTTAACCTCTTAAGCCTTGTCATGTGCATCAGGAGTAGCCAGGTCACGGTTAAGGATCAGGTTTATCTTCCCAGTTGAATCCATTTCCTTGACTCTCTCCAAAGAATTTTGTATCTCCTGAAATGTTGCATGTTGTATTTTATCATAAATGAAAGTTGGGTTTTTTTCTGTGAAGATTGTAGAGGAAAAAAACCCAAACACCGACAAAAAAAGTTATAATGGTTTCAAAAGTGTCCCTGTTTTGATTTTGTGAATTATAAAAATGTAAATATAAAAATGTTCTCCTGTCTAGGGTTATTATTATTCATATTTTTCTTCCTCGGGAAGAATGGAGAAAGAAAACATCCCCTAATTTGATTGGGTTATTTGAGGTGTATGTTGTCTAGGTTTTGTTTTTTGAGAAGTAAGCTTTTAAGAAATGTATTTGGGATTCAAGTTAGAAGGGTGTGGATGATATTAGGTTTTGGAAAGGAATTGCATTTAAGAAGAATGCATGTTTAAATAATACTGATAGGAATAAAATACCAGTTAAGGATCACACTAAGCTTGTTTCTATTTTATACACTTTCTTACACTCCCCAAATGTCTGCTATCTACTATTCTTTGGGTTCAGAACTGATCTAGACCAGCTCTTTCTGTATAAAATCCCAAGTGTTACAGATGTCTGTTTAAATCCCATCAAGTGATGCAGAAGAAGTCTTTGTTCATGGTGTTTGGAGAGTCAGGACCTGCTGTTGGTCCCTTCCAACAGTGGTCAAAGGGTGGCACTAATGTCCTCACTGAAAGGGTTGCAAAGCCCTGGAACAGGCTGCCCAAGACAGTGGTGGAGTCACCATCCCTGGAGGTATTTAAAAGACATGTGGATGAGGTGCTTAGAGATATGGTTTAGTGGTGGGATTGACAGTGTTAGGTTAATGGTTGGACTCGATGATCTGAAAGGTCTTTTACAACTGAAGTGATTCTATGAGGCACCCCCATTGGGCTTGCTCAAGGCCCACGGAGCCACGGCGCAGGGCAAAGCCCACAGAACTAGGAGTGTTTCTCCCAGCTGTGTATTTCCCATCTGCCTTAGTTGCATAAATACCCAAGCTCCCACAGTGTGGGATCAGGGTGCTGTTTTCCTTCCTCACAGGCTGCACACACCACTGCCATGTTCACCTTGTATGTAAGGACAGGTGGCTGAGACATGTGGGCAAGATGGAAGGGAGCCGGCTGTTCTGTGGGCAGCATCCCCTTGGGACCAGTACCTCATCTGGATAGTCTGCTCAACCTGGCCATGAGGAAAGAGCCTGCTGGTCTATTTGGAATCCCATGCTGTCACAATGCTGGATGTGAACCAGTTAAGCACCCACCCAAGTTATATTTGGCTTTGATTATGCAGTGTTCTTTGCACAAGTATCAGTGTCCTTGGTGGTTTTAATGAGCATATCAGAAGTATGCATCTTGGCTCTCTTTCCCCTTTCTAAGTAGACTGGGAAAGCCCAAAGATCCTTGATTGATTTCAGATCTCTTTGGAGGCTTTAGAAGCCCTCACTGAGATAGCATCTGGCTTATCAGAATCTGAAATGGTCTTTTTAATAGCTCCAACATTAAATAGGAGTGAAGCTTTATTGCAGAACATCTCATCAATAGTTAGCTTACTTGTTGGCAGACTGTGACGAATTCAGTTTAATGCTTCCATTCTGCTTTTAGGCTCTATCTTGGCATTTGGAGCTGATGGGATTTTTCTACTTTCTACAGGGTCAAATCCTAAAGTCCTTGCTTGGTTTTAAGCTCAGAATTTCACAGCAGTGTCAGTGTATATGAATGAATGCTGATGAAAAAAGTGCAAACCTTTTTTTTTTTAAAGAAAAAAGTTCTTAAGTATTAGAAGAATGATAGAAAATGCCCACTTTGCAAATGTAAGTTGATTAAATGGGAAGGGTAAGTTCCTGTTATAATGAATTATTTTAGGAGGAAAGTTGTAATAATGCATATGTATTAATATTTCCAGAACTTCAAAAGCCCGTAAGAGCCTCTGGAGGAGTTTCTGGAAGCATTCCCATCCCATGAGGTTTATTCATAAAACGTGATGCTCTGAAGCCTGCTCTCAGGGCACAAAACCTCCTTAGGAAACTACAGCCGTGGCTTTAGAGCTTGGGCTGCAGCCTTTTGCGTATCTGGAGGGGACGTTGGTCATTTGAAAAGGAAAATGATTATTTTTTCTAGCCAGTAGTCAATATTTCTCTATGCAAGTTGGACAGACAGTGACTCTTGATAGCTACAGTATTTAAATCTCCTCGAAAACAAGTCTGTCAGCTCTTGTTGGGTAAAACTTACATTTCTCTTAAGCCGCTTACTAACACTTTTTCCATTTTAGTATGAGGAATTGAATGGAAAAGGGAGACTATTGGTTAGTGGCAGCTTGCAGAGAATGTAAGAATATCCCAGTGTAGTGAGATCTGATGAGGGCTTCTTTTATGCTCAGTGATGGCAAAGGGGATTTTACTGTTCTTTACCTAGTAGAAGACCAGCTGAGGTTCAGGCCTTTACTTCACCATCTTGTAGAATGCAAAAACCCCTACTTTACTGGCTAGTGCAACTTTGGGAAAGGTATATATTTGTACCCAAATGAAGTTCCAAAGAATGCTGTGCAGCGACATGGGAGATCCGAGAGAATTGTACAGGGATTTTGATCTTTGTGAGAGTGGTCCAGTAATTGGATTTTAATTATTGTGGGAAGGAAATAACTCTGTATTTATCAGTTTCCCCTAAACACCGGTGAACACTTACATTTGTTTTTCCTACCAGCAGATTTGCGAAGCTTTCCTCACTCGGTTACCCAGCTGGCTGACAAACTGTTTGGATGCTCACTTAGGCACACAGTTGAAGTCCTCAGGCAAGCTCCTGTGTTATGCCTACAGAAAAGTAGAGGTGGAGAATGCATGCAACATAGGTGTCTCTGAGGTTGCCCTTATCAAATGACCCATCTCTCCAATCAGTGTTAAGAAACCTTCAGGATGTTGTGATGATGGGTAGGTTTTGAAGGAAGGACATGACTGCTGTGAGAGGGAAGCATGCCTGGTTGCAGTCTTTCAGCTTGGGGACTTCACTAATCATCCATATGGTGCCACTTCATCCCTCAGTCACTGGTTGCTGGGCTGATGAGGATGCTTTCCTAAGTCCATGAACAATGGTGAAAAGTTAAGACTGTCCTCAAATGGAGAGCACTGTGCAGTTGTTTGTTTACAAATGCATTTTTTTCATGGATACATTAATACATATGATGTTTAAAAATGAAAACCAAAACAGACCTAGAAAGATAATAAAACAACAAATGTACAGTGTAATGGGTTGTAGCTTCCCCTCTCCTTCCTTCCCATGGATCTGTCTCCTGGGCGGCTTGTGGCTTTGTGCTGACAGGGGCAACCCAAGCCTGTGCATAGGTCCTGGTGGCTCAAGTGTGATCTGAATATCAGAGCTGAGAGTCTTTCCTCATGTGCTGTTACCTGTCTGGTTAACGGTTCAGATGATAGAGCATTTAGGCCAGTGGTCCAAGGCTTCCTGTCCTTTATGCCTGCTACTGGCTATGCTGTGCTGTACTCAGGAGGCACTGAGCTGGTGTGGCCATTTGTAATGGTGCTTGCCCTTGTCTCCACCCATGGCATCTGGGTAGTATGGATGAGGTCTGGAGCCTCAAGCACATTGGACCCTCCTTTTGCAGACTGGTCAAACTCCTTAACATGGGTTTGAGGGTGTACAGTGTAGATGGGAAGAAATCATGGTCTTGCAAGTTTGCTCAAACGTGGCTTATCCTGACAGTGTAAAGTGGGAGCTGAGAGCCATTTTCCAGGAGAAGCTAGTAAGTAGATACGTGGTGCCTTAAAGAGTTGTTCACATGCCATTCTTACTAAATTACAATAGATTTCAGGTACTTCAGTGCAGAAATTTATATTAACACTTGGGTATGCAGAAAAATAACAAAGAAAAAATATAGTTGGGGTTTTTTATTACACTGGAGTAATGTAAGTCACCAGATCACTATGTCCTGATGCACGTGCTGTGATGCGAATATTGAACATTTACAGTGCTTTCATTTTAACTCCTCTATCCCCTTTTATGTGTATTACCCTGCAATAAATCACTTTTTTTTTTTTTTTCTTTTTAAAGACCTTGCAGTGCAGACAGCAGTGCCTCTATGTGGCAGAGCCCCAGCTGCCTGCCTGCAGGGGGCAGAGAGGAATTTTGCTATGCAGGGAGAGCTTTGCTCAATGGACCAGGTGTAAGCATGGTTTGCTTTTTTTTTTTTTTCCCCCATTGCTTTTCTCTAGAACATTAGACATGAGCTGTGGCTGGAGGCAAGAATCCAGCCTTGATGGTGTGCTGTCCTGATCTGATATGACAGGCCTTGTGGAAGTGTTCAGCCCTGACCCTTTGTTGCTTTCAAGAGGGAAATCCCATTAGATAACAACTGTACCAATGAGACTGGAAGATTTTGTGTTTAGATTTTGGGTTGGGTTTTTTGGGTTTATTTTTGGTTTTGGTTCTCCTTCAAAAGAGAACTGTTGGAAAAATAGATGTTGGACATATCCTGTTTCTTGACTAGTCCATAGTGTTAGGCTTCTAATGCTTTTTAATTTCCTATTGGGTTTCTCCCTGGAAAAAGGTGGAAAGTCTTGCTACACAGGGCAAAGAAATTTCCTGGGTTGCTGGGTCATCTTGGAAAATGAAAATGGCTTGGGACAGGAGTGCTAAGGAGGTTTATTAGACAGCGGGAGTTGTGAGTGAGTCCAAAAGTTAGGACAGCAATTAGCATGCTGAAGAAACTTCTGTTGTGAACCACAGAAGTGAAGGAATAACGAGGACAGTTCAGATCCATTCCTTGCCAGTCTGTTAAAGTGGATTTGAATGAAATTGAATGTATAACTAGCCCCTAATTTCCAAAGCATTTTTGTGTGGGTTTAGCAATCTGATTCCTGTCAAACCCAATGACAGTCATATTGACGCAAATACCAGGCAATATTTAGAAAATTTGGGAAAGGTATTTTGCCAAGCAAGGAAAAAAAAAAAAACAACCAACAAACAACAAAACCAACAAAACAAACAAACAAAACCCCAACCAAAACAATACAACCAAACCTCTCTCTTTTGACATGCATTCCTATATGGATCAGAAATACAGAAGTAGAAGGAAAACATACCAACATATTGACCATTCTAACAAAAATCATCCTGTACTGGTCTTTTTTTGGGATGTTTTTTGAAGTTTTCCACTGGCTAGAGGCTTTTGAAGGAAGGAAAAGACTCATCCTCTGTCTTGAATTAACTTTGTTAATGATTAACAGAGCACTGCAGTATGTGTGGTGTGTTTTAATTAAATCAGAGGAGACATGATTTGGATAAGATTTTAGTTTCACTTTGAAAGTTATTAAATAAACTGACACTGATTGCTCTCTGAAAGTTCCTGGGAGCATCTGGTTAGTTGGTAGTCCCTGTGCAGCTAGTGAAATAAAGCCCCTTCCAAAACACCTAAGGGCTATTACCAGATACTAAAAATGAGTACTCCAGTCAAACAGGGGTGTAACTGATTGTTAACCTGCACGAGGCAGGGTCCTGGTCTGAGGCTCCAGTTTCATATTTTTAAGCTAATCTTGGGGATCAGAAAGGCCAAAACTGAGTATTCCTAGTCAAGGTTTGCATTTGGAATACCTCTGAGCTGTTCATGTGTCATAAGCTGTTGAACTGTTGCTGCCTTTGGTGGAATTCGGATGGCCTTTTCTAACAGAGTTTATTGGGTTGTTTGTGAAGTCAAGCTGCTGACAGGGGCTTGGATGTTGTTCATCAGTACAATTCAGAGTATCACAAGATAGGAGCTTTTGGTGCAGGAACGTCTCCATAAATTGGCCCAGCAGGAAACGCTCTTCTCTTCCCAGGGCTGCGTGCGTGTGTGCCTGTGCACAGATTTATATAGACTCTTCTAGCAGAGAGGGATCAAGCTTGAAGCCTGAACTTGGACCATGGCTTCAGAATGGAGCAAGACAGTGAATGCTTTCACTGGTATGCAGTGGCACACAAGGGTGAACAGACCCCATGCTTCACACTTTATGAGTTTACTGTTGTTTACTGGGGTGTCTGTTGAGGAGCTTTGGCTTAGGCTTCCACCCATGCCAACTAAGCAGTAAAATCAAGGCATAGCCTGTTTTGGCTAGAGATTCATCTATCCTCTATGTTTGTACCATACCTACCACATTGTGGCTCTTTCTGGTTTTTGTGGCTAAGTCTGTAGTGAATAGTAATGTTTGGAGCATGCCTGTTAATTTATTAAAAATAACACAAATACTTTCATATAAAACCTGTTGTTGAAAGCATTGTTGAAATTAACTATTGCCAGAAACAGTTGGGGCGGAGAGAATTTGCTTCTACATTATTGGCAGCTTACTCAGCTTTCTGTTTTGTGGGCTCTGCAAGTATTATCCTACATGGCTGTAAGCAGGAGTCCTACAAGTCCACTAACAGGTTTCTGGACTGTATCCTGTGCACTAAAGCTGAAATTTATTAATAGCAGTTATTGCTCCAAGCAAGCTACAGTTCAGGTATAAATGAGAGACGGCAACTTTTAAAGTTTGCCAGCCAAAATAACATATTTCTTTTTATTGTTGTGAGGCTGGGCACGTGTCCCTGCAATGCATAAAGCACAAAAGAATGGGTGTGGAAGTGAATGGGAAGGTGGTGGTCCTTCCATCTGCTGATGCTGCAGCTGGAGAGAAATGGGCTCCTGCTCGGAGCAGGAGGGGACCAGAGTCTGACCCTTGCTAGTGCCAGGTCATAGGGAGGAGAGGTAAGGATAGCCTTTCTGAATGCTTCCCTCGTATGGTTTCCTCCATTTCAGTTGTTCAAATGACCAGACGGTAGCTATATTCTGACTGTTATATGGAGGCTATTGTTTATTTGAACTTAGTGTTTATTTGAAAGCAGTGAAAATGTAACATAAAGCAAAAGCTATACTTTGGTGGAAATAGTCTGTCACACTGTTGAAATATTATGCTGCTTTATTTCTGGATTGTGCATTGCCCTAAAAGTAATTGATAGAGAATGCAAACACCAGCAAATGTGTTTTTCAAATCAAGATTCAATTTACAATGGAAGTTCTCCTTGGAATATTATTTTAACACTTGTCTTGGAGTTTGTTTTGTTTACCACTACAGCCATAAATGCAGTCAGTAGCTTTGCCATGTGAGAAGCAGGATAATATTAACACCTCAAGATCTGAGGGTAGTCAAGGAAAATTAAATTATCTTCCCTGCACAGGACTAAACTCCTGCTTGTGCTGTCCAAGACTGACCTGTCCCAGGAAAGCAGAGATCAGATAGGATTGAATGCTGCATGGGCTCTGCATAGGCCTTCAGTATCTGAAAATATGTTATGGCAAGTGTTTACAATTTCAGGCTTTTGCATTTTGATGTACAGGGTTATGTTCCCAATCCTGCAGAACTTGTCTATGCAAATAGTTCTGTCATCTGCTAAGGCGTTAGCTACATGATAATGTGTCCATGTGAGCATGCAAACTCTGTTTGCATGTGACTCCATGAATTTCCACATGTCCAACCCCCAAACTACATATTCCAATTCGAATATGTATTTTAATATATATAACCACTTACATGGCTGGGTTAAGTATTACTCGCAGGTTTTACTGAACACTTTAAAACTTTTGGCACTGCTGCTGTTCAAAGGCATCCAGGTAGATATAACTACAGGTTACAGTTAAAAAATAAGGGGAGGAATAAATGTCATAGCCGTAGGAAGGCTTCTTAGTACTGGGCCCTGTAAGAGTGTGGAAAACTTATCACTGGGAAATAGCAGAATCTCCATTACTGGAGATACTTAAAACTGGACTGCAAAAAAAAACCCAAAATAACATAGTAAGAGACAGTTCAGCATTATCTGACAATGAAGTACATAGCCTTGTTTTTTTTCAGTACTCAAGAAGTTTACTCCAAGACCTTAGGTATGGGTTGCCAGACTGTATATGATTTAATATGCCAAGTGGTTCATCTGTGAAGTCCCTGCTCACATGCCAGTGTCCTAGAGAGAAATATCATAGGAGGGTGCATGCAGATGCTTTTTGCCCTGTGAGATGCATACAGTGAGTTCCTCGCAGTGAACTGCACTGGGGAATTTCAGAACAGCCCTTAAACCAACAGAGTTTGTCTATTCCGTGAGAACATGAAAGGGAGTGTGGCATCTTTTGCTTTCCCAGGGAGGGAACAGTTAAAAATATTTTTCAAACAAGGAGCAGATGTTAATGTCATTAAAATGGATTTTCATAAAAAACAGAGATCTGCTTCACTCGCAAAATGCCAGTAGCTTTGCAAACTTCTACAGGTCTGCCTACTTACTTCCGACTAGTGGCACAGAGGATAGGCATTGCAGGTGAGTTATTTGCTGTCTCTGAAATGAATCAGATTCATTTCTGTAAGTTTTTTGCCTGCCCATTTTAAAACTGCCTCAGCTGGGAAAAGGATTAAGCAAAGAGCTAAAGAAACATGACTGTGTTTGAGTAACAGGACAGGAACAGTGAGCAGCACAGAAAATCCACTGTTGACATACAGGTACAGAAAGGAACAAGCTACGTACTGAAAGGCGTGGTCTTGATGGTGCGTGTGATTGTCAGGTTCTAAGTTCACTACAATCCCAAGAGCAAAATGATGCACAGGCTGTCCTGTGCTCACTCAGAATTCTGCCTTACGTGCAGGAATGGCTAAAGGTAAAGTAACAAACAAAATATTAAGTGGCTCCCTGGATGAACTCTGGACATTCTTATTGTTAGTATGAGTAGACATCAGAACCTTCCAGTAATAATTTCCTTTTGGAAAGTTCTCATGTCTCCTTCCTCCTCCTCATTTTGCTGTTTTAATGTCGAGAAGATAGGAAAGGCCTTATAGTTCCTTTCATTGTTGTAATGAGCTCTATACGAGCCGTATGACTTGAGTTCATTGCTGTGAATGACATCTCTCAAGTGACCTAGTTTAGTTACTGTCTGTTTACTTAATGTTTTCTCTTTCTAGTGTCTTCCTTAGAGGTTTTGATGTCCTGGAGCCAAGTAATAATCTCTGAAGCATCAGAACATACAAGGAAAGCAGGTTGAGACATGCACCTCCTACCTTCATAATTTTTCATGGTTTAGACACCCATGTGAATTTTTGAAATGATCTAGGAGAAGGTGATTTGCCTCTTCCTGCTCCATATGCAAGATCTTCACCTCAGGGCCACTGTGTACTGACAGTATCCCTCTCAGTGAAGTTACTGAAGAAAATAAACAACAAATATTTGTCTTTGAAAATAATGAAGGGATTGTTAAGTGCAAGGATATATAACTTGCTCAGATCCTCCTCTCACTTTTTTTTTTTTTTTTTAAAGGGGTTGCAAGCACAGCAAGATTTTGTCCACGTCAACCTGTTTCAGGGAAACCAGTTCTGCACTGCTGTAAACTTATGCAGCTGATGGGTCAGCACCCAACTGAATATGAATGCTTGGCATTGCACATGTTAGCCTTGGCAGAGCCCTCTTTTGTGTGGCAAACTGAATCACAAAACATCCCTGTAGTTTTTGTTAAAACAGTGATGTTCCTCAGCTGAATGGGCCTTGTGGACTTAAATGATGGGCACAGCTCCAAGGACAGCTGAAGGTGAAGCCTTCTGGGCACTCACCAGTGCAGCAGTATGCTGCTCATGTGGGTTAGCCCTGGTGCAGTAGGTGGTGTGCTCGTTGCCTGTACACAGTACCTGTGTCCAGAGTGGCACATTTGATCTTGCAGTTTTGCAAGTGTGACAAGTCAGGGCTGTAGTAATTTCTGGATGGAAAAAAAACCAAACCAAGCATCAACACTAGTGCTGCTAAATTAAGAATTGATATGTAGGACACCAACCTGCAGAGTTCTTTGAGCAGTTGTTGACAAGGATACCTCTCACAGATTAACACTACAGAGAGACCGATGCTGATTGGAAGTGGGCTTTGCTCACTTATTTATCTTCAGTTCTTCATTTGCAGGCAAAGATGGCACATGTATTGAGGATAGATTCGTGTGGCCAGCATTGCTCATTGCCCCATCAGTAGGCAAATGGCGTCTGTTATCAGTAGTGTTGTAGAGATATGGGCAAGAAGGTGCAATTTGTTGTTAGAAGTGTTGCGCCAAATAAAATATAGGCTGACTGTGTGAATAATTTTCTCATTTAGAATGAAGTTCTCCACACTTCTATGATGCAAAACATTATTTGGAAAAGCAAAGAAAAGGAAATTTTAATTCCTCTGACTGCCCTGTTCTAAGGGGCACATTTTAAAATGGCTCGGGGTCTCTTACAAGTGCAAGATGATTCACCTGTTCCTAATGACCCAACAAATAGGTCAGATTTGCCATCTAGAGACAGGACCTGCATGACAGTAGGGGCAGATTTTTGAAAACTGTCGAACAGTTCTTTGAAGGTATGGAGTGTAATGTTTTAGAGAACAGTCAGTTTGCTTTTATTTCTATGCTTTGTGGAAACATGCTATGTTTGTGAGCACTGCAGTAATCTGGTTCTAGGATGGACTGAAAAGAGTGTAGAACTCAGATGGAAAAAAAAAAGTTTCTGTGACACAGTAGTAAATACAAACCTGTATTAAAAAACTGTAGGGCTACCTTGGAACCCAGTTTACAGGTCCACAAACATTAACCCTTATATCTGATTAAGATGTACATTTTGTCAGAACAGCAATATGATCTCTGTTTAACTAATGCTCTTCCAGAGGGAAGAATCCTGCTTCTGTAATTCCCTAGTAATAGAAATCTGTTTTTTCTAGGAAGAGTAAATATGACTCCCTTCTCACCAGCACTTTTTAAGGACTGTACACATTCACGCTGCCTTACGTGCCTTCTTTCCCTTGAGGTCAGTGTAAAAGAAACAGAGATGGCCTGTCTGTTGCACTCTCATCTCATTTGCAGATCTCTATGCAATCACAGAAATGGAATTCATGTTTTTCTCCCTTTGCAGTCAGCGCTCTTGGCCTTTCCTTGCTCCAGACCAGAATTTCAGTGTATTTTATATGTTAAAAGATGGGGGTTTTACATGTGCTTTAAAACAAGGGGCTGAGTCTGCAGAAAGTGTATGTGAAGAAATAGCAACTTCTTGAGGTATTGCAGACCGGTTTCTGAGTGTGGAAAAACCCCCAAGCTTGTGCATGGGAATCATTCACCTATCAGTAAAGCCCAAAATTGTTGTTACTGTTTCACAAAGTTAAGAGGAGAAAAAAGCCCACAGTTACTGCCTGCAGGATTTGAGCAGAAGGTATCAGTGCCGCAGGCAAAGTGCAGTTTCTTGCAAGCTTTGAGATAAAAAAACCTGCCAAGGTTGATGCCTCTTTGGGCATCCAGCATCCTCCATGGCTTTGTGTGGAGAGAATTGCCTCAGTGCTCACTCCAAGGTAAGAGTGCCACCTACTGAACCCACACACACTTTCCCACAGAAGGGTGAGTTTGCAGTAAAGATTTCCCTTCAGAGTACTAATCTATCCACACCCACTCTTGTAATTTATGAGGTTTAACAAGCCTGGGGTGGAATGGCTGCGGGACTGCACAGTAAGCTCTTTCAGTTTACTCACATATGTGGGCTCAAAGGGGTATGAGAGCCAAGCATGTGAAATCATGGTAACTGATGGTGCCTTCATTTAAATCACTTTGTTTGCATTTCTGTTTCCTGCCTCATTCACTGGATTAGATGGAAGAACATTGAGAAGAGTCTGTTAGGTTGGATTTAGCTCCAGCTCTGTTTTTAATCCCTTTGCTAAACACAAGATGGTTTTACCTTGACTGCAGTTGAGTGTGCAGATACTTCCACCTCCTGTGATTTGTTCCTGTTTGGCAATCACCCTCCAGTCTCAAGCTATCTGATCCAGCTTGACCTTTCACAAGTTAGACTGGATGCAAGTGCCTACAAAATGCTTAGGCAATGATTTACGATCAAAAAGGAGGACTGTTTCCTTGACCATTGTTTTACATTTTCATCCTCTTCTCTCATCATCTCTTGTCAGGCTGGAATGTGGCTTTCCTACAAGCAAATACTTGTGAAGGTACCTCTGTGCAGTGCTCAGGCTGCTCAGTGCTCAGATGAGATTGCTAAACAGAAGCACTTCTTGTGATAGCTGAATGTGAAGCAAGCATTTGTCGGTCAAGTTGAGCAGCTGAGAAATCTGCAGGAATTTCTGTAACTGAAGTGTCCAGACATAGTAAAGAGGATCTATTAGAGAGAATACAGTAAAAAAAAAAATAAAGAAAAAAAATCATATGATCACAGAGCAGACGGGGGGGGTGAAGGGAGGGGGGAGGATACAAAATAGATAATGAGCTTGACAATAGGCAAATAGAGAGTGTCATTACGGGAGCTACGGGACAGACCAAATGGTTAACCTGTGGGGTGGAAAGAGCATCCAATGAGTCTTGCATGCCTGAAAGGATAATGGCATTTTTATTATCTCATTCCACGCCCTGATCATCCGTCCATTTGCTCCCTGGAGCTGGCAGCAGTTTGCACTGATTCATACGCTGCAGACATGATCAGCAGATCATACTGCAGGCAGAACTTGTCAAGCCTTTCCAAGTGAGTTGCCGATTTATTACAATATCTGTATGGTTTTAGCTTTTGGTGCTCTGTAGGAAGTGCTGGGTGATGGTGATGGGAAAGGGGAACAGAACGGTGGAAGCTGATTGAACTGGGGAGTTAAGCACTGGATGCAGACCGGGTTATTTTACTCCTCTCTTTTCTATTGTTTAAAGGAAAACTCTGTGCATTTATGCATTTCTCTTACCTGAATTGCAGAATTTAAGTTGCTTTATTCGGTGGCAGAGTATATTGGAAGGATTGGTTGCTAACTGGAGTTCTGTTAATGGGAAGTTTGCAAAAGTTTGATAGTTTGTGTGAAAGCTTTTGCATAACTCAGAGTGCTGAATTCACTGAGTAAATAAAGTCCTCATGGCAACATTCAGCCCTGAACGTGGGAGGGAAGCAAGAAAGTAAAATCAATTAGCCTGTGTAATATCGCCAAAGAAATTATCTGCTTTATTTGGGTTCTGTGTTGGTGTTTTGTTTATCTGCTTTATATATTGAGAGGTGGGAAACAGGATACTATAATGTTTTTAAAATACTGTTTTTTATACAAGGGTTGGGTTTTTCCTTTTTTAAATTTGGGAGAGATTTGGAAAAGCAACTGGGCTTTCTGGGTGCCTATTTTTTGGAGTTTCTAGTGTGAAATCCTGTGCTCTTGGAGGGAGAGGGAGCTCAGAGATTCCTGAAGCTCAGCCCCTCCAAGAAGTCCCTTCCAGGAATCTGAAATCCTTCATGGTGATTTCAGAAATTGGAGAGTAAAAAATAATTTAACTAAAAGCTAGTCAAATGGATTTGTTTTGTGCTGGTTCATGGTGAAGTACAGCTGCAAGACACAGTGGCCAGTCCTCCCAAAGTGCTGTACTAGAATGGGGAGTAGTTATGACAGAGCACCAAGTTCTCTACAAGAGCATGAGGGGAAAGCAAGGAAGGGAAAAGGGTTGAGTGAGATTTGGGCACTTTATAGTACATCTGTGCTGATATAATTGGTGAAAACCTTGACTCTCGATACCTACTGTGGGGAGCTGGCCCTGAGTACAGAGACCCAGGCTGAAGTCTCTGAGGTGACTTTCAGACCCTTTCACTGGTCTGCACTGGGGCTGGTTTAGCTGGATATCAGGGAGTATTTTGCTTAAAAAACTAGAAATCGTTAGATATTCTTGCTGAGAGAGATTCTTCTCCAGTCATCTTTAGGTGAGACAGGGAATCAGTGGTGTGTTAACTTTACGCCTGGCATTATCTCCGAAGTGTTGGGTGAGCGCTGGGAGGAATGACCTAGCTTGTGTATGCTGTAGCACCCACAGTTACGTTCTGTGAAGTGAGTTCATTAAAATTAGTGAAACTATATCTGAGTGAAAAAAGATTAATCCTTTCCTCTTGAAGCTTGATTAGCTACTACACTGTTGTTTTCTTCCTGTACCTTGGGAGATTTGTGTCCTGTAGCAGCTTCTAAACAAGAACAGACACACCTTGACAACCAGACATCGGTTTGCTTTGTTAAGACTCACAGTAGCATATTTGAAGAAGACGACCAAAGCTCTTTTTGGTGAGGACTCTTAAGAAGAATAAAATATGTGGCCAAAACCTGGATTTATTCCCTTTTAACAAGCATCTCCGTGACCTCAGACCAAAAGTGGGGAAGACACCCGTAGCATTACACACAAAGGTTTCTTCAAAGCATTGCTCAGTGAAATACATGATGAAAGACTGCTCTTCCCAGGCTGAGGCATAACGTAATCACTCCAAGTGCTCGTGTCTTCTCAGGGGATTGCAAAGGAAAAGGAAAGGAGTATTAAAATCCTTATAAGCTAACTCTCTGGAGACTCTCCAGGGAAAAGGAGGTGGCTGTTACTGCATTGTTTTGAATGAGGTACAATGGGATTTTTAACTTATTGCAAATGTCCTCTCATGCTCCCTTTAAATGATCATTTCAGCTGCATTGTTTAAAGATACTCTCTACACTCTGTGTACTTCTAGAATTTGTAGAAAATGTTGTAATTGCTAAATAGCTGAATGTAATCCTGTTAGCATTTGATACACTAGAAATTAAAAGCAGCTCTTATCATAGCCAAGAAATCATTCTGGTTGGCCTGAAACTATAAAGACTACTTAATAAATGTGTAGGGAGTGAATTGGTTTACTTTGCTGGACACTAAAGTGTTTATTGTGCAAGTTCCTAAGCAAAAGTCATTTCTGTCAACAGGTAGAATGTTTTCTCACAGCAAATGGTAACTTTTGTTTTAAACTTTACAGATCCTGGGCAGTTTGGTTGCTGGAAGTTTACTCTTCCACAGCATTTTTGTCATATTGTATGCTATCTTTTCTGTTTCTGGACTGGATTTTCAAGGCTGATAAACAGCTAGTTTTGTTAGGAGAAGAGAACAATTGAAGACAATGCTTTTCCACAAACAGCAGGAGTGTTGGTGTCACTGTGTTATTGGGTTAATTCTGCTCCAAAAATCAATGCTGCTTATTTTCACTTGAAGCCACCTCTTGATTTCCTTCTGGTCTTCTCTGTTGGCCATGCTTTTCATTCCTGTTCTCCAGTGTGCAATGACCTGAATCCTTAATTTGTAAAAGCCTCTTTACATTACTGAGGTAAAATAAGTTGGAGATATATAGCTAAAGACTGGGTGCGTGAAGATGTTAGCCTGTAGTGAGCCTGTTTGTCTCCATTTTGAAAGCTAAGAATCCAGCTCAACTTCTGAAAGTGGCTCTTCCCCAAGTGATAAGTGTACTATGGGCCAAGAAACAGGCATTTTTCTTATAACATCCTGTCCATTTGTGGGCTGCAATGTTTATATCCAAGGTGCAATTCAATGACTGATGTCTAGGAATTAAGTCTGAAATGCTTGGGATAGTGTGTGTTTTAATGTAAATATGTTTATCTGTGGGTCGACACACATATTTATGTTAAATACTGTAGCAGCAATGCTCCATGTATATGAAACATTCTTGACATATTAATTGTTAGCACCTGAATGAAATACATGTGCTTTCATGTCTGGTTTACACATCAAGAGGGACAGTGGCTAGTGAAGACTGGGTGTTTTTAAGTGAGATTATCCTTGGTGGAAGAAACATTACGGCAAGGAAAAGACAAGTATATAAGGAAACATCTCTGAGATTTTACAGTCTGCTTGCCTCAGTGAAAGATCCTTTTTTTTTTTTTTTTTTTTTTTCCCAGCATAAGCAAGGAGTTGGGTGTTGGGAGCACAGAGCTGGAGTACAGAGTTCTGGGCATACCCCTGAGTCTGAAGTCATGACTCTTTGAGAATCAAAATTCTAAGATTTTGTCAGAGAAGAAGTGATGCTGGAGATTTTAATGAAAACCCTGAGCTGATTTTTTCACCCTTTCCAAGCCTTGGTTCAAGCCAGGACAGTGCTGAGAGATATCAGACTCGGTGCTGCTCTCTGAATCCAAATACCAGAAACAAGCTGTGAGAATTGTTTCTGATTAAAGGTACATTTAGCAAAACCAAGAGAAATTGGGCGAGTTCTGGGCAGGGCAGAATTAGTCTGGGAGTTCACGTCAGGTATCTGAGGTTAGTTTTGTCTAAATGAAAACAAGAGGAAATACTATTTTAAAGTATTTTTTTTAAAGTTTTTGTTGTTGTTGTTTTATTTTTTTACATTTTCTAAGTAAGAAATTAATAAGCTGTGTCTTTGCAATATTTTTGGAATAATAAAAAAAAAATCATTCTTTTTTATTAATCTATTGATTGAAATTGACCAAAAATT